>CAAKHG010045007.1:17991-29713 GCA_901007715.1 Dactylopterus volitans
TGCATATAGTAGTTTTTTTTTTACCTTTGTCAGCATAAATATACCTGATGTCATAGCGTTTCTGGTCCACCAGAAAGGTCCAGCGGTAGGACACAGGCAGCGGGGAGCAGTTGGTGATGACAAGTTCTCTTCGAGTCTCTGTACAGTTCAGCACACAGCCGAAATCCACTGTGGTGGTGGAGAGGTGAAGGTTGGGGAAGTGTATTTCAGCATGCAGCTCCACCTTTTCTATCTGTGGTTGTCCTTGACAGTGTAGCTTAAGGTACTAGAAAATTTGCAGAGGAAAAAATATCTTCATCCAAAATAACTGATGGAAGTAAAAAAAGTGCATGCGAGTAAAGAGTAAATGAATGTTTTCACTTAATGCCAGTGGTTCCTAACCTTTCCTTTCTTGTGGTCCCTTACAAATTATACAATGCCTTATGTGGATATAAGCAGTTTAATTTAAGAGTAGATTTTTCCTTCCCTGGTAATGTCATGTGGATTATGTTTTGAAAGGCAAAAGTTGAAATACAAGCGAAAAGACAAAAAAAAACATCTTTTTTGGATTGTTTAACATTGCTTTTCTTTTGAATTATTAATTATTTTATAATCACAACATGGACCCTAGGATACAGTTAGGGACCACTGAAATGTATCTAAGAGATGGTATGCCTTGAGAATAAAAGAGTTAAAAACACTACATACAGTATAAATATTTACAAAATGCAAATATGTTACCTCATCCACCACTTGTGACACTCGAGCCTCTTGACAGTAATCTGGGTTCAAACATACCCACAACTCAACCTGCTTCCCATTACCCAAAACAAGGCACTGGAAAAAGAATACGTTATTAGTGAAGGTATGAATGGAATGTTGTCTCAGTAACAAGTAGGATCAAAGACTTTGTAGATAAACCAATCACAGAATATAAATGTTTTACAAATTCTGCAATTCGTCTTGCAAGAATGCTGAAAAAAATCATGTTATCTGATGATTTTCAACCATAAATTTACAACCCTTTAAAAACTGTAATGACAGGGAGTTGAAGTTTCATTTATATAGCACTATGAAGACACAAGGCAATTGAAAGTGGTTTACAAAGGAAAAGGGGTACACAGAAAAAGAAATATTACATTGTCAGGAATACAGTATGTTAAAGTAAAACATTAAAAAGGCATAACCATAAAAACAAACAAGAAAATCTGAAACGGGGGACCAAGGACTTTCAGGAGCAGGTTTGATCTGAGAGACATGGAATGTGGGATGAATGCACATAGTTTAAGTCTCACTGCAACAGGGTGGATTATCTTCTGAATGGGAAATGGACCTATAAACCTGGGTGCCAGCTTATCGGACTCAACACGGAGATGCAGGTCCTTAGTGGATAGCCAAACCTTCTGTCCCACCTGGTAACCTAGGGCTTGTGAAAGATGATACTTAGCAGACCTGGCATAATGGCCAGTGGAGTGTTGAAGGGAGTTTCGGGGTTGTGTCCAGGCGTGTTAGCGGCGCCGAATGAGGGCTTGCACTTAGGGGCTGGAAACTTTTTTCAAGGGCAGGGAACAGAGGGGATGATCCAATTTCCCATTGGAATTGGAAAATTGAACTAAGGACCTTGAACGGAGACAATGTCAATGGATATGCCATGAAGATGGACAACATGCAGGAGAATAAGTCACTTCAGCAAATGGGGTTTTCTGGAGTGACATGGAATGTGCCATCTTGCTAAACCTGTCAACTACAGTGAGGATGGTGGTGTTACCTGCCAAGGAAGAAAGGCCAGTGACGAAATCCAGGCATAAGTGAGACCAGGGACAATTAGGTTTAGGAAGTGGATGAAGGTGACTAACAGGAGCCTGAGGAGATGGTTTGTGTTGATTGCTGGTAGGACAGTCTTTGACAAACTTGCTCACATCCTTTTCCACAGTGGGCCACGAAAGCTGTCATTGTAAAAACTCCTTGGGGAATTGACCTTAACAAACTGGTGTGACAGAGCTTCAGGGTGAGCATTACGGGACCCTGGGCAGTAGGATAGTCAAAAATCAAACCTCATGAAGAAGAAAGACCAGCATGCTTGATGTTTAGCGATGCAAATGTATTCTAAGTTCTTGTGATCTGTCCAAACAACAAATTGAACTTTATTGCCCTCTATCCAGTGCCGCCAGTCCTCCAAGGCAAGTTTGACAGCCAGCAGTTCTTGGTTTCGAATGTCATAGTTCTGTTTTGTGGGGGTCAGATGGTGAGAGAGGAATGCACAGCAGCTTTTTGCCAGATTCAGGATATTGAGACAATACGGTTCCCACACCTATGTCAGAGGCATCCACCTCCACCACAAACTGTCACTCAGGGTCGGGCAACTGGAGAATAAGAGCAGTGGTGAAACATGTCTTAAGGGTTTCAAAGGCTTGACAGGCGGGAGGAGGACAGGAGAATGCAGCCTTGGTAGAAGTCAGGGCTGTGAGGGGAGTCGCAAAGGTACTGTAGCCCCGAATAAAACGCCAATAAAAACTGGCGAAACCCAGCAAACATTGTAGTTACTTCCTGTTCTCAGGGATGGGCCAAGCAGAAACAGACAAAACTTTGGCAGGATCCATTTAAAGGCTCCCTTGATCAACAATACAACCCAAGAAGGTCACTAAGGATTCATGGAACTCGCATTTCTCAGCTTTGACAAAAAGTTCTGTAGGAGCCGTTGCAAGACAGCCTTGACATGTTGAATTAATGTTCCATAGACCTGGAGAAGTTTAGAATATCATCCAGATAGATGAAAACAGAATGGTTCAACATGTCACGAAGGACAAGGCTGTTGCCTGTTTAGCCTCAGCTGTCACGGACACCATTAAGGCCTAATGACACTGAAGGATTCCCTCAATGCGCTCAAAACAATTATGGGGGATAGTGTGTGCTGTGCATGTTTGGCCAGATTGTACTGACACAGGAGTAATGTGGACCCAAATGCAACACACAAGACATTGGTACAAGAAATGCAAAAAAACATTATATTTGAAAGTTAAACGATGGTCAACTGAAGCATTAGCCTGTCCACCGGAGAACTTGGGAAGGCAAGTGGGGGACAGATAACAAAAATCAGTCCTTGCAAAAAAACGGTCCACATCACTAAGGAAGGCCACAACATAAAAAATCCTCTTCTCCCTGAAAGGCTGCAACAAAAAATCCTCTTCTTACAAAAATAAGCCACAAGAAAAAAAATCCTCGTCACACAAAGAAACAACAAATGAATAACTAGCAGCAACATTACCAGGGGGAGGCAGCAGGCAGAAACAGGAACAATTAGGGTCAGCAAAACAATCCAGAGGAGGGTGCTAGAGAGTCATGCATAGCAGAGGAACGATCTGGCAAAGAGGAGGGGGACAGCTATATATCCTGGTGTGGCGAATACATGTGAACAGTACACACTGATTGTGGTCAAGATTGGCCGACTGGCTTGGAAGTGGGTGAGGAATGATGGTGCCTTCATGGGGAAACGGTGAAACCAGTGGCAGTCAGATTGCAAACAATGACAAAATCAGGCAAACAGGTGATTTAAATTCAAGAAAAACTTTTGAAACAATGAGAGGTTTGTTGGTAATTCTGCCATAGTACCCAGACTTGTCAAAATATTCTAATGCTTTTTGATTTCATTCAGCAAACTGCTCAGGCTTAAAAAGCATTCTCACGCGGATTCAAATAATCAACTCACAATGGAAGTGAGTGTAAAAAGTGGGAACATATCAAGTTTTCATCATGTTTACTGTCAGTGTGTAGTTAAGTGCAAATAAACAGAAACAAATGACAGCCATAAGTCATTTTAAAAGGTTAACATCTGACTTTACACATTAACCTGATGTTTGATGGAAATGGAAACGAGGGTTACATAGGTAACCACGGTTATGTGAGCGATTGGATCACTCCAATATATGATAGTTCCTCCGCTGGGCCGAGCCAATGAGCTGACTTACAGATGATTCTCGTGCTATTACACGGGAAAGTGGCGTGCGAAGGAGGCACCGCCACCGAGGGCATATTGCCTACGCACGTCACTTCCCCTTCCTCGTGTCATTTCTGAGGCGCACTAGATCTCCGCGATAAGATCGGAGTGATCCAATCGCTCACATAACCGTGGTTACCTATGTAACCCTCGTTATGTAGCGCTATATTGGATCGCTCCAATATATGATAGTACACTACCAGATCAGTCGGTGATCTATCAATGAGAACAAGAGCCAAGCCCTCACCCTGGAAGCACCAGCTGAATTACAGAGAGGAGCCTCCTGTCTCCAAAGGAGGAGAAGAAACCCCCAAAACGGCCTGTTCCAACCGATTCTTAGGGACCACATTGACGCGGTAGAACCTGGTGAAGGTACTAGGCGATGTCCAGCTGGCTGAGGCAAAGATGTCGGAAAGAGGGATCCCTCTAAAGCTGTGCCCAAGAAGTAGCCATGCCCCGAACCGAGTGTGCCACCTCTGCGGCGGCAGAGCCTGCCCGGCCAAGCGGTAAGCATAAGCAATGTTATCTACAAGCCAATGTGAGAGTCTTTGCTTCGAAAGCCCTTGGCCCAAGACTCACCATAGCCTACGAAGAGCTGATCAGTCAACCTGACTGCCTTCGTTCGGTTAATGTAAGCGTCCAAAGCCCTCACCAGGCAGAGGACATGAGGAACATCGCCCGAGCCCTCTCCACTCAAGGGAGGGACATAGGCTGACAGGTGAAGAGGCCCGTTCACATGATCCACAGACAGAACCTTTGGCACATGTGTCAAGTGTCACAAAGTGACAGGACCCATCTGAAGACACTCCGCGCTCACAGAGAGCGCATGGAGCTCACCAACCCTCTTTGCAGAGGTGACTGCCAAGAGAAGCGCAACTTTCCACAAAAGGTGCTTAAGAGAGGCAGTATCCAGGGGCTCAAAGGGAGGCTTTCCGAGTGCAGAGAGCACCAAGCCAAGGTCCCACGTGGGGACCTGAGGAGCCTTCGCTGGGCGGAGGTGTCTTACTCCCTTCATAAAGCGTGACAGCAAGGGGTGCCTACCCAACTGTCCATTAGGTCCATCAGAACGGCATGCAGAGATAGCGGCGACATACACCTTCAGTGTGTTAGCTGCCTTGCCCTCATCCAGCTGAGACTGCAGAAAGTGCAGCACAGTCTGAACCTTACAGTGGACCAGGTCGGCACCGTGGGCCATGCACCAAGTACAGAACAGGCGCCAACAATTCTGGTATGTGACAGAAGTAGATGGGGCCCTGGAACTTTGCAATGTATGCAGAACTCCCTCTGTGAGACGTAGACCCGACCACCTGTGCCTCTCAGGGGCCAAGCCCACAGCTGGAGGCGATTGAGGCGTGGGTGCCACAGGGCTCCCTGAGCCTGCGAAAGCAGGTCGGACCGTCGAGGCAACTGCCAGTGTCCCCACGATCAGAGACCACAGCACCCTGAACCAAGGGCGTCTCGGCCAACATGGGGCTATCAGAAGCAACCGATGATCCCTAACTCGACTCTGTCCAGCGTCGCCTGGATAAGAGGGAATGGGGAAAAGCATAGAGCCACATCTGCGGCCAATCGTGAGACAGGGCATCCAGGCCCAGAGGCCCTGGAGGACTCGCCAGTGAAAACCAACTGGGGCAGCGAGTGTTCTCCTGGGAGGCAAACAGGTCCATCTGTGCTCTCCCAAATCTGGCCCACAGTTGTACAACCTGAGGGTGGAGACGCCAGTCCCCCTCTCTCGGTCCATCTCTGGACAGCATATCCACTGCGGAGTTCTGGCCCCCGGGTACATACGCAGCCCGAAGAGATGGAAAGTGAGCGTGAGCCCACACCAAGAGCTCCTGCGTCATCTAATGGAGACGGCAGGACCTCAGTCCACCTTAATGGTTTATGTAGGCCACCATTGTGGTGTTGTCCGACCACACCAACACATGCCGGCCTTCCAGATACTGAAGGAAATGCCGAAGAGCCAGGCGCACAGTTCTGAGCTCTAAAACACTGATGTGTTGGACAGATCATGGCAGATCCCAGCGGCCGCTGGCTGCCATGCCCCTGTACACTGCACCCCAACCTACCAGTGAGGCATCGGTGCAGACCAGTTCCCTGTGTGTTACCCTGCTGAGTGCCCTCCCCGACTCCAAGAAGGAGCGAGCATGCAACCAGTTCAGTGCGAGTACACAGGACCCCGTCACCAAGAGACAACGGTGTCTGTGTCGCCGCGGATGCAGCCTGTGGGAATTGAACCAACGCTGCAGAGGCCTGAGATGAAGGAGGCCCAATGGAACCAACGAAGAGGCTGCTGTCAGCAGGCCCAGTAGATGTTGGCAGTCCCTGACAGATACGGTCTGCCCCAGACGAAACCATTGAAGGAAGGACAGAATCGTTTCGACTCTCTCGGAGAGCAGACGCGCCCTCATGAGAGATGAATCTATAGCCATCCCCACAAAGACCACGTCTTGTGACGGGGACAAACAGCTTTTCTTCTTGTTCACGACCAACTGTAGCTTGGTGACTCAACAGGAGGCTGGTGTCCTTAGATGCCTGTTCCCTGGACGGAGCACAGAGAAGCCAATCGTCGAGATAATTTAACACTTGAATGCCTACTGAGGAGAGGGGCTCCAGAACCGCGTCCATGCATTTTGTGAAGTTGCGCGGTGCCACAGAAAGACCGAAGGGAAGTACCTAGTATTCGTATGCCTCTCCCTCTAAGGCAAATTGGAGGTATTTCAAGTGGCTTGGATGAATGGACACATGGAAATACGTGACTTTTAAATCCAGGGTGGTGAACCATAGTCCCTTGGACATGGCCTGCAACACCTGAGCTGGGGACAACATCTTGAACGTCAGGTCCTTCAGGCAGCAGTTGAGCATGCGCAGAATAGGACGGTAGCCCCCGTCCTTCTTTGGAATGACGAAGTACCTGGAGTAGAACTCATTGAGCCGTTCTGAAGGCTCTAACTTCCTGATTGCTCTCTTGCCGATGAGCGAGGCGATTTCCAGCCGGAGAACTGCCCGCTTCACAGGATCGGACACAGTAGTCTCTCGAATGCCCCCGCAGGGCGGGGCTTGGAACTGGTGGGGCTGGGCATGGGGCTGGCGAGGAGCAGGACCAAGGCGTCGCTGCAAGTTCGCCGAGAGTCCCTGGCGCGCCTGCGACCACGATCTCTTGGGTGCAGACTTAGCCCACAACTGAGGGGCCCCCTGAAATGCGTCCATGGTATCCCTGTCCCTTCGTAAGTTCTCCTCTCTGCGAAGAATGTCGTCCACCCCTGTGCCGAAGGTAAAGCCTGGCATAAAGGGGAGTTCACAGAAAGATCTCCGCACGTGAGGCTCCAGGCCCGAGCGGGCCAACCAGAGCCGACGGTGCGAGTCCACCACAGAGGCCACGGCCTGGCCGTTGGCTCGCACCAACTCGGAATGCAGAAGACCAAGCAGCCTGGACACTTCGACAGCCTCGTCTGTCCAGCCTCGTCTGTCCACCTTGGAGGTTAAGGATCAAGTGCTCCAAATAAGAGCCCAGCAGCATGGCTGCATTATTAAGGCGGGCCATGATAGCAAGGACATTAAAGGTCATGATCTCCGCATCAGAGAGGAAGGTAGCTGCCACTACATTGTCCATAGCAGGATATGCATGAATCCCAATGGTATCCTGGCCGGACATGTGAGTCCATGGAGCGATCTCTCTAGATGGCCGAAAACGAGCCTGAGATTCGGACTTCCCCATTCTGGAACAGCTTTCACGGAACACCATCGCGAACTTTGGACACATGGGGATTTTTGTCTGGATATCATCCGGATCTGCCCAATCAAGGCCCAGGGCAGACGTTACTATCTCCAAGAGAAAGCGCATAGACTCTGCAGCTGTCAACAGCTCCTCTGAGCCAGCAACTGCAGGTTCAGCCTCGCAAACCGAGGCGCTCTCCACGAGATCCGGATCGTCTGGGGCATAGACAGACATGACATCGTCATCATCATCATCGTCATCAAACCCCAGTGCAACTCCTTCCCGGCGTGGGTGCTGTGCTCTACGCTCAAGTGAATCCAGCGGGAAAGTGGTGTGCGAAGGAGGCACCACCTCCGCTCTCGGGCGTTTAGCAGCAGGACAGCCCTCAGCAGGGAGATCCCCACCCTTGGCGGGGTCTCGCCCTCCGCCCCCCACACCCACAGGTGCAGCTCGATCCTCCCGCACCCTCCCAGGCGGGGGGATGTAATTGTGATCGGGGGAGAGGTCTTGCGGTATATTCTCCATGGCCGCTAGCAGGGCCGCACGGAGTCTATCTCCAAGAAGATCGCAGGCTTGACAACCCAGACCCAGACAACGGAAGCAGTCACGGTGCCCATCCCCAACGGGCATCAGACCCTTACATGAGGTACAGCGGAATGTCATCGTTGCACAATGCAAAAAAACCTCAATATCACACAATGTATATTAGCCCTAGGTCTATACTGGTGACAGGACAAATAAAATATACAGTTACTGTGCAACTTATACACTAGCAGCTCCGTCGGCTAGTTGAACCTCCTCCACTACCATCGGCGGCACCAGTGAGACAGACCGTACAGACAAAACGCAGACAGCTAGTCAAACAAGAGCCACCTCTAGACGCCGCGACACGAGACAACTGGCCTGTGTCACCGCAGCACTGGGGATGGGAAGTTTTAGCCTTAGCTTGCCAAAACACCAGACAAACCCCGGGTCAAAAAAGCACAAGCTACCCGAGCCGAGGCGACAAGGAAGGCAACTCTTATGAGGGTCCAGCAGTAGCCAGCTACTCAAAGCAAGTTATACCTTCCATATAAACACAGAGCTCTTACCTCCTGTCATCCACTCAGATCAGCCGCCGAGGAAAGAAAAGAGGAAGCGTAAGTGCCGTGCGCGGGCAATATGCCCTCGTAGGCGGTGTCTCCTTCGCACGCCACTTTCCCGTGTAAAAGCAAGGGAATCATCTGTAAATCCGCTCGTTGGCTTCGCCTAGCGGAGGAACTATCATATATTGGAGTGATCCAATATAGCACTACATAACTATTATTGATGGGAGACTACCATTATATCAACCAAATAATGCCCTAACTTCCTTACTGTACATTCTGTATATCAATCAATGTACTAAATATCACTTCAGAAACCACATTCACCACAGGGCTAATTTAACCTTAGATTGCAGTGTAGAAAATGCAAATCTTTGAAGGTGGATCAGTGGGGAAAAATTTATGCTGGACACTCACCAACAAAGTCTCACATATCACCTTGTGCTATCCCTTGTGCATGTATGATTAAAATAAGGTCCATATCATACCAGGTCAGTATCAACAAAATTAGTAGTTTTCTTTCTGTTGGAATGTGGACTTGAGTGGCTAATCAGCAACAATTCCAGGCCATTTTTTAATGATGTTCACAGAGAAAGTCAAACAGTCAGATGCAATGCCTCCACCCCCACAACAGAATACGATAAAAGACAGAGGTTAAGCACAGGTACCTGACTGGTGGCTGTGCTGTAGGCTCCCTCATCTTCACACAAAGAGAAAGGAGCTGCAAGAGAGAGCTCTATGGAGACAGGCAGAGATGACACATTCTTCAAGACCAGCTTCTCGTACAGAGGAACAAGATTCTTTCCTGGGACCTGTAAGACATAATTCAGCAATATAAAAATACATGTGATGCACAGGAATCTTAACCGCTAGATCCCTTGGACACAAAGTCCATCGCATTTCTTCCATGTAAAATAATAATAAAAAAAAAACCTTTTGACTTTGGATCTGCCCACTTAACAAATACTCAAATGTTATATTGAAAAAATTATGTTCAGTACCACATGCTAAAGTGTTATAGTGGTGGTGCAGTGCTCATGATTTTCTGACCAACCTTCTCTGTATAGAATTTCAGCAGTTTGGAAGAAAAACTGAGCACAGAAGCTATGAAGCAACAGGTTACTTCCGCCGACATTATGTGCTCCATATTTCCCTGGTTACCCACAATCCCACGGCACACAAGCAGCTCCTGCACAACCTTGGAGGACAAGAGGATAAGTAAGTTGCATGTTTACAAAATTCATAAATGTATAAAATTCTGTGAATTTGTTTCAGACCTGCAAACAAAAAAGGTAAGGGGATATTTATGATTGTGTGCAAAGCTGTCTCACCTTGGGGGAGTTGGACAATGCTTGGAGCACCATTTCAGTGGAGCAACCAGGAAAAATCTCCACACGAGCAGGGCTGATGCTGAACACCGGCCGGGCTGTGGTGGAAAGCAATTGTGACCCAGGGGCCAGACTCTTCTTCACAGCAGAGATGGGGGGCAGAGCGGTTTGAGCAGACATATTAGACCAATACAACCTGTGTACTCGCTCGCCATGGTTGGTCAGCTTGAAGTGATAGTGGTATGGCTCACCGCTTATACAGACAAACAAGAGGGTAGATTGTCAGTAATATTTTTTCTAAATCATTGTGTCGTTAGTATTGAATGTGAGGTAATTTTTTAATGAATGTAACCTGTTATTCATTACCTGGCATGTGTGCCTAAGTCCAGACTTGGGGAAAAAGGCTTGTCATTGACAATTGTGGTACCACTGCCTGTTGCAGATGTGGTGACAGTGTATGTTTGACTGAAATGTATGAGCACATTGAGCTTGTCCTGGAAGAACAGTGTGTCTTTCAGATGTGCCACGACCCTGAGCTCCAGCTGGCCTAGTGGTGGCACTTCCCCCTCATTGGGCTCAACTCTCCAATAGGATTTTCTATGGTTCTAAAGAAACAGAAACACAATTATTTGCCCGTCTGAATCTGAATCGGTTAGGACAGTAAGCAAGATGTACAATCCTCCAGTCTAAGATAAGTGTAACCAACATCTAAATAACTTTAAAGTCATGGCTACTTCAAAAAAAGTTATTTGTCTTGCATACAATATCTAAGTGTATTTGATGTGAACACTAGAGACAAGTCAAACACTATTTTCATACTTCCTAGCTATGTGGAAAGTTCAGCTGCATTTATTCAACATCATGACTTTCCAGACACCTTTACTGTGCTCAGTGTACTGTATATGCTTTTCAACAAGCAGTGCTCGGCATCACAAACAATGGTGTATATAGCATCTGTTTTGATGGATGACTAGAGACTTGAGACTGTGGTTCTGTTGCCAATTTTGAGCTCTTCCTTTAGAATACAAGCTGTTCACTGCATATTTATTTTGGGTAGCTTTCCAAAGGGAATCGTCATAAAATATCATGACCAAGAGTAGTGAGTGGGGCTGTAGTTAAAATAAGTGCAGCTTTGTTGAATTTGGTATTAGTTCTGTTTTTTCCGCTTGAGCTGGGTGTCATCTTGTTGGGAGGCAAGACATTTGTGGCTCTCACAGGTAAGGCATGCATGTGAAGCACTGGGATTTGCACCGTTGCTGTGAAGACTGCCGTGACACCTGAGTTGAGTATGTGGTAGCATGCCTGGACACAGCTGTTAAACAATATTTTAGATTTTGTACAGAAGCCTTTTTTAAAGGGTAACAAGGGAACTAATACAATATTGTTTACCCACTTGTATTTTAAAATAAAACAATTTGTTTGGTTTAGTTTAGTTTGGAAACACATCTCTCTCATTTTCAGTAAGGAGCCTATCTGCCTTCATTGAGAGTTGAGAATTTGGTTGGGTTGAGATTCCCCTGGTGGCGTTGGTGACAAATCCCTATTCTCATCCTTGTCTGCTCCCCCACCCCACTTCTACTAAATAAGTAATAACATTTGTCAAAAGGTAATGGCATGT
>CAAKHG010045008.1:0-30174 GCA_901007715.1 Dactylopterus volitans
ATTTTTTGCACCATGATGCATATGAGTTGGATGGCCAAAATATTAGGAACACCTCTTAGTTTAAACCCAGTACAGTTCAGCAGCATCACAAATTACAGTCCCAATAACCAGTGACTGGAATAACGGCGTTACAAATTAACAGCGTTACTAACGGCGTTACTTTTTTCAGTAACGAGTAATCAAAATCACTGCTTTTACCGCCGTTACACCGCCGTTACCGTTAGTGATGTTAAAACTGCGGCGCGTAACTGTAACTAAACTCATCAAAGCTGTTTTAATCTGCGTGATCTGACCTGGCTCTCTGAGCCAAAGAGGACATAGGGGAGGGGCTACGTTTTCATGGTAAGCCAACCAGAAGCACAGGTGGGCGGTTGTTGTTCACACAAGCACAGACTCGCACACACACGTCACAAACGATCAAGCAGTTATGGCGAGCCCAGAAAATTCTTCACTGTTTTTCGAAGGATAGACATTAATATTCTCTCATTGAGATAAAAGGTAAGAATGTAAACGTGAAAAATGACAGGAACAAAGTGTTTCTCCACGTCGATTTGTCTCACATTGTCCCACAGCAACGTTAAAATAGTGTAGATGAATTAATACAAAGTTGTCCGTTTATTCTATTAAATGTCGAGTGTTCATTAGTTAAACATATTTGATATTCAGTTTTATTATAAATAACTGAACATACAGTTGAATTAAAAGTTCCAGTAAAAGGGGGATCCATATTCTTTGACATATTTGAATGTTTAAAAATGTAACGCAATAGTTACTTTCCCTGGTAACTAGTTAGTTTTATCATACTGCAACTAAGTTACTAACTGAAATTTTTTTTAGAGTAACATGCCCAACACTGTCAATAGCAATCATTAAAATAATAAGTCAACATCTCTCTCAATTAGATTCATCTAAAAAAAAAAAAAAAATCAACACAGAAGTCTGCCTTAGGGGAGAATTTATGGCAGGGGTGTTCCATTATATTCTATGGTAAAAATGCATTGGTCATAATGTTATGGTTGATTGCTGTATATGTAGAAGCACACCTTGTATTTTCATGATAAGCTGCTCAAGCTCTGACTCATGATAACCAAATCACCACTCAAAATCTTTATTCTCAAGGCAAACGCACTTTTTCTTCAACATAATCTGAAGTGAATATCAGCAGTGTTCCAAATCCCCAGTTTTGATTAAAGTGCTATTTACTTTGATCTACTTTTACAATAACTGACATTAAATTCAAAGTGGATCCAGCTCAAGGTGCAGAACCAAGAATCTTTTATGCACTTTCTCTTACATTTTGAAATACAGTATGTCTTTTTTTTGGCCTTTGCAGATGTATGGTCTCTATAGAGTGCCCTTTTAGTTAGTAATGTAAATATTGATTCAGCTCTGACAGTGATGAACATTTTCACACCTTTTTGTGTTGCCAGATCACTCCCATTTTGGGTGTGGTAGGACTTATTTTGCTGGTGTTTTTATGTCCAAACCCGCCCAGAGGTGCCATAGAAACCCATAGAGACCAAGTTACAAACCAGAGCCGTTACCGGGAGGATGTCAAGTATCTTCTGAAAAAGTATGGAACCACATTCTTTCGAAATAGTGAGAGTGATATGGATTGTGAATGCTAATACAGAAAAATGATTGTGGACATAGATAAATGCAAATATCTGTGACAAAAACATGTACCGAGCAGGTTATTTATGGTTTAAATGTCAATGCTAGCTTTTAGAGAAACTATGTAATGATTAATTGACATTTGTTTCTAAAGAAAGAGATAAAGAGAGAAAAACTAAGGTTCATATCTAATCTTATTTCATTAGTAAAAGTTACGTTTGGTCATCATTGGGCGTGACTGCTATGGCCTTCCTCACTGGAGCACTGGCTTTCTGGATGCCTACTTTTCTGTTCAGAGCTAAGATCTCTCAAGGAATCCAGCCACCATGCACAAAAGAGCCCTGCAACTCCACAGACAGGTGCAGTGTGACCTTTGACATGTATCTCCCTCCGTTTACCCCATGTCCTTCCAGATCATTGTAGAGTTTCACTAATGGTATCTGCCTCTTCTCCTGATGCAGTTATGTCTTTGGTGCCGTGACGGTGGTTTCTGGCATTCTGGGAGTGTGTCTGGGCACTGGTTTATCCAGATGGTTTAGGGACAAAATGCCGAATGCGGATCCACTCATCTGTTCAGTGGGAATGCTGGGATCAGTCCCTTGTCTCTTCATTACAATCTTTTTGGCAGCCGTAAACATTCCAGTTGCTTATGTAAGCAAGCCTCTGACTGTTGATTTACTCAAACAAATCATTTAGTTTCCTGTTAAACTGTGTCACAGGTTCTGTAATAATGGGTCTGGGCTTGCATGGTAGGTTCACAGTTACTCTCTTAGTTGTAAGTCCAGTAGCCGTGAGTGTTCAGTGCACTGCGAAACGTCTTAATCAGTTTGTCGTCACATGCACAACTTTTAGAAAACACCCAGCAAATTCAGACACACAACACATTGTCACACTCAACACTGCACTAGATTTAAATTTTCTGAATGCTGTGTTAGGTTGTCAAATTGATGAAGGTGTTTCATTGAGTTTGTGTTTTGTCTGTTTGCATGTGTTGCATGCAGTGCATTGAGTTTGAAGGGCCAACATTGAAAGATGTGAACACAAAACTTAAACACATCAAAGTGAATGTTTTAGGCTGTTCCTTCAGTTTTTCGAGGCAAAGTTGCGCTTTAACTCAAAGAAACATGAATAACAGTCACACAATGCAATGCAATGATATTATCGAAATACCAATAAATTAAAAACCATGATATTCAGGCTTGATTACTATAAGCTTTGCAGCTTCAGCAAAATGATGCAGCACAAAGAATATATGATATAAATATACATTTGAAAAAGAAAATCAGACAATTAAATAATTTACTCATTTATAAATTTGTAACTTTGTTCTGAGTTTCTTAAACATCCTCCCACTTCATGTCTCTTCTCAGATATTCATTTTCTTAGCTGAGGTATTGTTATCACTGAACTGGCCCCTCCTGGCTGATATACTCCTGGTGAGTTTGAATTGAGCATCTTACAATTGAAACTTGCAGTCAACCGGTTCTTTCTTGTCACTTTTTTCCTTTTTTTTCTTTACAGTATGTTGTGGTCCCGACCAAGAGGTCCTCAGCTGAGGCTCTCCAGATTACAGTCTGCCATCTTCTGGGTGATGCTGGTAGTCCTTACCTAATAGGAATGGTGAGAAACATTTCCACTTTCATGCAGTTGGCTTCATTTTAACTGTACTGTTCCACTTTGAGTTTGTGGTTTATGTCATTGAGCACCAATGCTGTCTTCATATTTGGACCAGTAGATCTCTGATGCAATACGCACATCTAAACCTGCAACATCTGATTGGAGCTTCACTAGTCTCCAGTACAGCTTCCTGCTCTGCCCTTTTATTGGGATCCTTGGTGGGATCTTTTTCCGAATGACTGCTGTTTACATTGAAGAAGACAGGAAGGCAGCTCAGCAGTTGGTTGAAGGTAAAAAGAGTGTCATTTCTTTCTCTTGTGGAAATGATGGGAATAATCACATAAAGCACAACATCCCAAATTATCCACATATTCCACTGCTTTTCTTAAAGATATTTATATCTTTGAAAAATAAAAACAAAACTCTGGATGGCGTACTGGAACATGTTTAAGTATTGCCTCTTTAAGCCACATGCTTGTCCACATGCTGGCCAGTCAGGCCATTCCTGAACAACAGCTTTCTATTCAACTCACTTAATACGAGATGGCAGCCCCCCTAATACACTTAACAATAAAATCCCCAATAAAAGACTGGCAGTCTCGTTTTCTAAGCAGGTCAGAGCCAGAGATGGTTCATACCTGATGACAGCACAACGTTGTCTCTCTATTTCAGATCAGCGTTGACCACATTGTCTCCATTCGGTTGCATTATTCATCAGCGTGTGTGGCAGAAGCACTAACGTAGCTAGATAGGTTAGGTTAATTACTTTTATTGTCCCCCTAGGAAAACTCTTCAAATCATTTGGTATAACAATACAAACAAGAAAACATAGTTATGGCACTTCAATAATAATCACTAGTAGCGTCAGTTATATCTGAGCATCACAATGTTGCACTAATCTGCCCAAAAGCTAAATTTACATGAGTTCATTATAGGAATAGAATACAATTAAATTGATAAATGTTTTGTCTACTACCAACAAACAAAGAAAAAGTTACATTTATAAATTTCAGGTCTTATAATTTTCTCTGCTTTGTTAAGAGATCTAGCTCTTTTGATGTCTTTCTGGGTTGTTCAAATTAATGCTTTGCAATTTTGTGGCAGTTCTCTCTAGTTTGACATGCTCCGATCCTGCACTAACTCCAGCATGTGTGTGTGTGTGTGTGTGTGTGCGTGCGTGCGTGCGTGCGTGCGTGCGTGCGTGCGTGCGTGCGTGCGTGCGTGTGTGTGTGTGTGTGTGTGTGTGTGTGTGGGCCTCCATCACAAGATCCTGCATCTGAGCCCCCCATGGCTATGAGCAATGGACAGAAGGTTTAAAACTGGCTCAAAGCAAGGAGATGGAGGAGCTCCCTTTACAGGCACACACTGTTGAAAACCCAGTCAGATTATAAAATTGCAACTTAAAAATAACAACCTTATTTGTCGTAATCGTAACACTTAATTTGAAAACAAGAGCAAAATCTTTGTCCAGGAGTTTTTCTGCAGCATGTCACAATAGATCATTGCCTCCCAGAGGCACTACACTGTAATTGAATTGTAAAGTATTTTGTTTTATGAACTGAAATTTGTCCTTTCAATAAATTTGATTTGATTTGATTTGAAATTTGAGTTTTATTCGGCTCTTCTTTTCTTCCAACATTTATAGCTGGAGGTGGAACATTTTTTGTAGTCTACAAATGTTTGGTTAGACTGAGTTTTATGTCATTTTATGTCATTTTTTCTTGTGCTCCACAAGCCAAACTAGAGTAAAACATCTACACCTTGACATTTCACCTTGACATTTTTGTTAACTCCATCTATTTAAATAAATCATAATCCTCTGCGAGTAATTGTCCAGTCTCTGCTTTGCTGACAAATGGCTGCATCAGGTCTTTAAGACCATCAGTGCTTCTCCTGAATTTTGCTGACACCCCTAAACTGCAGCAGATGTCCTGCACAGTGTATTTTGTGGCAGAATTTCCTGATTTTACTCATAACCAGAACCCCCAGTTTAATCTCTCTACACTTTGTATAAACAGGCAGCTTCAATCTCCTAATGGAGACCAGAGGAACCTCAGGCTGGACCAAATAAACCTATGCTGATAGAGGATTTCTATTTTCTACTATTCACTGCAACTATAGTTACAGAAATCACATAATCCCACATGCAGAGGAGATTTCAACGGTTCTTGTGGTCCATGCACTGAGAGGCAACGTATGACATGCCTATTTATTCACCTCCTATTTCATCCACTAGATGGCAGCGCAGCTACATCACTCTTAAAATTGCTCCCACGAGGCTCCCAGTTGTGCGCCCAGATGTTTAGTGTTTAGAGAAAATCAGGAGAGCTGACTCAAGCATGTTCATGTTATCCACCCACCAAGCCGCATATGTGTAGAATGGTTCATCAGTGTCTTGGGAAGCACCATTAAATGCAGTGATCGTAGAGCAAAAAACATATGTGTTAGAAAGCAATGTTGCAAGACATCATTATTTGACTCCCCCATATCCAGCAGTATTTTTACTCTCAGAGTAGGCTTTCTAATTTGCTTTAATACCTGATCTCTTTTCTATATAGTATTACATGGTAATGGCAAGTGTGATATTGAACGAAGATGGTGACAGGAATGATACCATTCATTACTGTAGATGATACTCAGATGATAGAGGTTCTCCTCATAAATATAACTCCCACAGATGACTCCTGCAGTTGTCTTTGTGATGTAATACCATGTTAAAGCCACCACATGAGTGCTGAAAGAGAAAGAAAGAGATGATGGATCAGCAGAAGGAGTTCTATGTGGAAATGCTCAACAGACAAGAAGCAACCTTCATGAACTTCACCAAGATGATCATGGAATCAACAACTTCGAGAATCGACGGACTCATGAAAGAGCTTCAGGAGGTAAAATCTAGTCTTCAATTTTCTCAAGGCCAAATTCATGACCTGAGGGAGATTGAGAAGAAAGTTGGTTCTCTTAAAACAGCTGCAGGCTCTGCCTTCTCAGTCTATGAACAATGAAAACAATGACATCATTTCCAAAATTGACTATATAGAAAATCAGAGTCGACGAAACAATGTCATTATTGATGGTCTAACACAGGACAACTCCAATGAGTCCTGGGCAGACAGTGAGCAGAAGGTCAGAGAGTTCCAAACTGACTCTAAATCTATTGAAATTGAAAGAGCCCACCCTACTGGATCTGTGAAACAGAACACTGGAAAACCAAGGCCAATTGTTGTGAAATTCCTAAGATACAAAGACAAGGAGCTCATCATGACCAAAGCGAGAGCCTATCTTAAGAACACTTCAATTTATGTAAATGAGGACTTCTCTGATATGTTAAGGAAGAAGAGAACCTATGAACTGAGCCTATGTATACAAATATTATTGATTTATTTTATTTTTTAATTCGTTTCTAACATATTTTTTCTCCCTAACAGGTTGATATGACATCGAACATTTTATATAATACTGACCCGGACACAAACTGTTTTTCTCAGCTCAAACAAGGTTCTATTGGAATATCTGACTACTATTCTGAGAATGAATTTAAATCCTCTGTCACCCACCAAAACATGAATAGTGATCTTTCCATCATTCACTTTAATGTTCGCAGCCTGAAGGCAAATTATGGCACTTTATCTCTATGTTTGACTAGTCTCGATTTCTCTTTCAAAGTAATTGGATCAACTGAAACTTGGTTGAATGATGGCACTGCTGAATTGTATGAATTGAGTAACTATAGCCATATTTATAGATACAGAGATGAGTTGGGGGTGGGGGGGGGCGTCTCCTTATATCTCAACTCTAACATGGTCTATAAAGAGAGATCTGACATTGAAAACTATTTTGTGTCTTTTGCTGAAGCTGTGTTTGTTGAAACTGATCAGTCTATTATTGCATGTACCTATAGACCACCTAGCTCTGGCCTGTCTGATTTCAATAGTGATTTAGCTAAGGTTCTTGACACTATTTCTAAGGAAGGGAAAAATGTTATTTAATGGGTAATCTAAATATCAACATTATAGACCACATGAACAATAATCTTACTAAGGAATTTATTGATACATTGTACTCATATTATTTTCATCCTATGATATCAGTTCCAACCAGAGTGACAGAGACGTCTGCCACTCTGATAGACAATATTTTTACGAATGTGTTGGATGTAAACTGTAAGTCAGGGGTCCTGTGCATGGAGGTTGCTGATCACTGTCCAATTTTTTAAATAATTTCCAAGGAACACATTGAGCCCACTTCAAAATCTTCTAAATATAAGAGAACATTTAATACAGCTAAATTTAAATCAGTGATCAGCAAGCATCCATGGACTGATATCCTTCATTCTGCAGACCCACAAGAATCTTACACTCTGTTTTCAAAATGTATCTCTCAGGCTTATGACCTGAGTTTTCCTCTTAGATTGGTGTCTTCCAAACCTCATCATAACCCATCCAAACCATGGATAACTTTAGCCATCATAAAATCTGTAAAAACTAAACATAGATTGTACAAAAAAATATCTTCTCAGTCCAACACCATTTAATCATGCTCAATTGAAAAAAATATAGAAACAAGTTAAATCATATTATTAGAGGAGCTAAAAAACATTATTACAACGAAGAGCTTTCTAAACATAAAAATAACATGACTATGTTGTGGAGAACAATTAACTGTATTCTCAACAAAAACAAAAAATGTAAGAAATTACCTAAAGAATTCAAGGCTAAAGGGGGGCTCATTTCTGACCCTCATGAAATTGCAAACAATTTTAATAAATTTTTCTCAGAAGTTGGTCCTAATCTGGCCTCCAAGATTCCACATAGTAACCATAACCCCCTCGAATTCATGAATTCTCCTATCCTAGATAATATGAATTTCTCAGCTGTTTCTGAAGATGAGGTTCGGAAGACATTAGAGGGCCTGAAAGATTCTTCTCCAGGTTGTGACAATATTGACGGCAAATTATTGAAATCCATCCAGGAACATATTGTACAGCCTTTAACTCACATTTTCAACCTTTCATTGGAGCAAGGAACAGTTCCTTCTGAACTAAAAATAGCCAAAATTATTCCAGTTCATAAAGACGATGACCCAGCCATCTTCAATCATTATAGACCTATTTCGGTTTTGCCTGCTGTATCAAAAATACTTGAAAAACTTGTTTACCATCGATTAATCGAACATCTCAACAAATACAATAGTTTATATGCACACCAGTATGGGTTCAGAAAAAAACATTCGACTTATATGGCCCTCATACATTTAGTAAATGAAATATATAATGCGAGAAATAGAAAGGAAAACACAATAGGTATTTTTCTGGACTTATCTAAGGCATTTGACACGGTCAATTACCATATTCTTCTGCAAAAACTGTCCCATATTGGAGTAAAAAATAATGCGCTTCTCTGGTTCAAGAGTTATCTACAAGACAGACAACAGTATGTATCCTACAATGGAACCAATTCTTCCTTACTTTATACGCAATCCGGAGTGCCTCAAGGATCAATTCTTGGGCCTTTGTTATTCTTGATATACATAAATGACCTGTCATATGTCTCAGATAAACTGTCCAAAATCTTATTTGCGGACGACACAAGTGTCCTCTACTCTCATAAAGATCCCAACACCATTATAAAGGTCTTAAATGAAGAACTTGTTAAGCTGTCCATTTGGTTTTGGTGCAACAAATTATCACTAAATATTAAAAAAACAAACTTCATATGTTTTGGTCTCAAATCTCATATATTTAACAAATCACCAGCAATATATATTGATAACATCCCTATAACTAACGTGAGTTCTACACGATTCCTTGGCATTATGATTGATGGATCATTGTCCTGGAAATCGCATATTATGACTATTTCCACAAAAATGGCTAAGAGTATTGGTATTGTACGAAAAACCCGTCATCTGATCAGCTCTGAGGTAGCCACTATGCTATACTATTCAATGATCTATCCGTATATTAACTATTGTAATATCGCTTGGGCTAGTACTCACCAGACCAAACTTGAGCCTATATACCGTCTGCAGAAACGAGCTCTAAGAGTTATATGTTGCGTTCATCCAAGACATTCATCTCAGCCTCTGTTTACTCGGCTAGGTATCCTCACTGTTTTTCAAGTCAATCATCTTCAAATTGGTCTCTTTGTCCATGGCTCACTGGGGAGAACCCTTCCCCTATTTTTTCATGACCTATTTAGACATAATTCTCAGGTCCATAATTACCCCACACGCAGCTCAAATGACCTCAGACCACCAATAGCCCGTACAGCCCAAACTCAATTTAACATAGGCTTCAGAGGGTCAAAGATTTACAATTCGCTGCCATTATATCTAGGGGACTTGTCTTCTCACCAATTTAAGAAGGCTCTGAAATCACTTCTCTTAGAGACTAAATACTTTCCATATGGTCTGTTAAATGAAACTGGGTCTATTCATTACTCTCTTTAGTTATAGTTTTGGTGTGTTTTTTACCCTGTTGCTGTATGTTGTATGTCTTATTATCCTTGTTATTAATTCTTCTTTTTTTCTTTCATCTGTATGACATGTACTAGGATACATATTTTCTATCCAATGAAATTTTATCTTTAAAAGTACACATATTCCTGGAGAATGCCACTTCGCAAGCCCCTGGAGGGTTTTTTAGGCATTCTCCATCACATTTACTCAATCTATGTATAATCTGCGTAACATTTTAAATGTTTTTGTATGTGAAAATAAACAAACAAACAAACTTACTGGGCAGCGGGTCCCCGGGACCAGGAGAGACCAACACTGTGCTAATTATTCCACACACTCACTTGACCGGAGGGATTACAAAACAAACATCTGATTTCGACAGTGGCAAGGACATCAATGTGGGCGTCAAGGCTTTTGCATCTGTTGCTTGCTGTTGTCTGAAGAAAATGTGCAATTTAAATGTGACAGTAGACCACAGAAAGCCAGGTCTGTTGCACTAAGTTTATTTGCATACAGCTGAGGAGATCGTCCCAGTATTTTCAATATTGGGAGCTATTTGATAATTATCAGGCTCATTGTTAAATTTTATCAGATCACCATTTATGGGTTGTTGTTTTTTTCTAATCCTACTTTTTTTGTGGATGACATTGATTACAAACATTTTTTTTTCATGAAGATTATGTGTGTTTGGTAGAAAGACCAGGGTTTGGGTTAAACTCTTATCTTGTTCTGTGGTTTAGGTGACTAATCGTTGTCATAGTTACAGCAGTGGCTAAAGTTAGTTTAGGATTGTGGTTGTTTGTTTTTTTTTGAAAAGGGAATCTCAAAACAGTCTTTCCTCCAACAGCCGCATGCTTATTTGACCCAACCACCATTTGGGACTCTACCACTGTATAGAGACGTCATCAGATTGCTGGTTTTTCCACTCCAGCGAATTTATGTTGCTTTCAAAAGGTGATTGAATAGTATGGGAGAGTAAGGACACACATTGAACATGTTGACTGTAGCAGCTTGAAGGCATGGTCACAAAAACAATCGTACAATGATTGAAAAAGTGAAGCTAAGTATTTGAAATATATATGTCAAGTGTGACATGTTAAGTGCATTTCGCGCTCCATCAACCAGGCTATCAGAATTTCAGTCTGATGAGATGAACTCGTTTCCCAGATTACATGCTAAATATAAACTCAATCAATAAATCAGAATTTATTTGTTGAACTTGATCACTTACTCTGATTCACGTTTTGACAACGTTAAACTAAGATTAAATAAGGATTGTGTAGATTTCACTAGTATTACTGGGTGTTAAACGTGTGCTGTACCTGCAGCGGCGGTGGTGTGTGGTCCTCCATGGCGGCTGTTTGTCTGACCGTCTCCCACAGTCCGGTGAGCGAGTGCTGGAATCATGTTGACAGCGTGTCAGATTGGACTGTCCTGTCGTTCTCAGCTTTTCTATTTTTATCAAAGCCAAAATTTAGATCCAGACGTTTATCAGCCACTCCAGCGAGAAGAAGAGAGAGCCGGAGAAAGTGAGAGAGATGGGTGAATTGAAGAATCGGGAGAGTAATCTCTGATCCCTTTAAATTATTTTGAGACAGTAACAGGATATCTAACATTCGACAGCTATAGGTAAATGTTGGGAAAAAAATGAATTATATGCTTTACAAGATATGTAATTGTTACCGAAAGTGGAAGGGCGCTCTGTCTCCCTCTTTCTCTCTCTCCCTCCTCTGTCTCAGCCTGATCACGTCTTGATGTGTTCACGCTCTGACTGGAGCGTGATCACGTCTTGATGTGTTCACGCTCTGACTGGAGCTCTTCCCACCTGGAGTTGCGTGTCCTGCTGAGGGCTGATGTGCATCCAGTAGCGCTGATGTGCCTGATTGGCCTGATGAATGCTTATGAGTGCCTTGACTGGCAGAAGCAGATGGCACTTTGGCAGGGCTTCATGGCCATGCCCTCCGTGGACATGCCACATGGAGAGAGCAACTAATCACCCACCTGCCCATCGGTGTAGTGACTGATTGTAGTAGCGAGTGCGTCAAATGCGAAAAAAGACACGGAGATGCCAGAAATATTTTGACCCAAAATAACTGATCTGAAATTTGGGGGATTCATATTTTATATGCTGTGCCTTTTAACTTTTTTTTGTTTGTTTGTTTTTCATGCTGCCACATTGGCATGTTTTCAGGCTGTCCATGCAAACATAGTTAAGACCACTAGTCCGTATGTCCATCTGTCCCATTCTTAATTTCTCAGGATGTCTTGAGAGAAAGTCTTCAGATTCATTAAAAATGTCTCTAATGGCTGCTTCGATATTGGTGTTCAAAGTTTGAATGTCAAGGTTGCGCTGACCTCATCCATCCCACCCTGGTGAACATAATGTTTCAGTGCAAACATCAAAGTGAACTTAGAATCTGGTGGTCAAACACTGATCACTGATCTCGCTATATATATATATATTTTTTACCATAACTAAATAATTCATATTTTGATTATGTCAACATATCACACATGTGAGAGGATGGAAAGAGTACCTTTTTATATCCAAAAAGTTCAACTTTGTTGTATCATAATGCTTTGTAAAAATACAGTTCAGGCAAACCCTTTGTCAAAGGCGTCCAACTGTCCAGCAGTAATTGGAGTTATTATATAGCAGGAAGAAAAAAAAATCCGGTGTCTTTTGTCTTCATCCGCAGGTGAGAACCCTCGGGAGGGAAGTGGCCGACCTCGGGCAGGTGATGAGGCGAATGGCCCAGCTCATGGACACCCTCATGTCTCACCCGGTGCCAAATCCTTTAGCAGTCTGCCCCACACACTGCTCACCGGCACACCACACGTACGTGCCCCAGTCCAGCCCTCCTCGGTCTTTCCCCTCCCCGTCCTCGTCTCAGACTGCCTCCCTCTGGACAGACACGCCCGTGTCTTTGCCCTCCTCTCCCCTCACAATCCCCCAGCAGCACAGCGCAACATGCCATGGGGACTCTCTCACTCATAGACCCCAGGAAGTTCAGCCCGGCTACCCGGCCGCGCCCTGCTCCACTCCCCCTTCAACCCTCAGCTCGCCTGCCCTTCAGCTACAACCCCACTCCGTCATTGCAGAACCTCGCTTGCCTTCCTCCCAGCTAAGCTCACCAGAGACTTATCGCTACACAGACGCGCTGTCTGGCTCCGTCGGGTCAGGGGTTTACAGTCCACCTCCGCAGGACGGGGGAGATGAAGGCTGTCACCAGAGCTCTGGGTGTTCCTCTCAATATGGACTCGTGGAGACCTACCAGAACCAGCCCAAGAGTTTGTAGCGGGCGCCCATTTGAACTTCTCTGGACGCCGCAAGACTTTTCCAGAAATATTTTTGGTTTCTGGAATCAAACGGATCATTGGACATTTGGCCAGGAGGGTGACTACTTTTGTTTTAGAGGCACATGTTTTAAAAGTCCTGTTGCATGAAAACAAATACAGAAATGGTATGTTAGCTTTACCATATAGAACAGTGGGAATGTGCCATAGTGAAAGACAAAAGGAAGATCATGGAGGAGGAGAGAATTTTTTTTTTTTCTGTCCCCTTTTTTTAGCTCCCGGCTAGCACTGGCTGCAGTGTTGGAGGTGGGCATTTGGGACAAGAAACATCAGCCCCCTCCCACCACCACTGCCATTTCCTCTCCTTTTAACCCTTCTTTACTTGCTCACTCAACCTGCGCAGAGTGCTCTGGATTGCGTGGACCAGTGCATGGCTGAGTGGGGCTGGATGGACTGGGAGCACCGGATGGTGGGAGGGGAAAGAGATGGCATGCATTGTGCTCTTTACCACCGGTCCTCGGGGAAGAGGGAAGGTGGGAAGGGGTGGAGGAACGGGGCGGGGTTGGTTATGGAGGTTGTGCGTGTGTTTGGGGGTGGGGGGGGGGGGGGTGTTACGCCTCGGGCAACACGGCCCCTGCTGTCATCTGTCACACTGAGCATAGGGACTCTTTCTCCCGCTCCGTCTCACTCTTCCAGCGTTTCTGTCCATACACCCATCGGCCTCGTCCTCCCTCCTTCTCTCTCTTGCTCTCTGCATGCTTCTCCGAGCCTTTGCGAGTAGTGCCTGTAGACACACATTAACATGCTGCATGTCACCCTGTGGAAATCCAGCTTGCCATTTATCTATCTATTTAAAGGAAACATTACTCATTCTTTTAAATAACTGAACCTGGCATTTACTGATGCATATTTAGTGGATGTTGGTGTATATTCAACAGCTGGGTAATTTTAGGCATTAGGCAGTAGAAGACACCCCTGTTGTAAAAGGGCCCGGAGCGAACCGCCAATGCTAAATTGGTTCAGGATTCATGATGTAGGCCATTTCCCTGATTGCCAGCCAGGGTTACCAACTCTTGAGATTGATTTTCTCAGCTGGAGAGCGAAGGCAATATTCCCATATAAAAGCACAATAATGAAATTAAGACACTTTTATATTTTCTATGAATGTATCAATACTAAATATGTATTTTTTTACCTCAAATAATGCAAGAGTGCGGGATAGCAGTAAACGATGATGCTACTGTTTATGAGGTCAAGGCGACGTTGCTTGGTGGCACCAGCCGGTGACCTCATGAACAGGGAAATAACTCGTCCCAGCAGGTCTACTGTCCTTTTGACTTGATGCACAGTAGGTTTGACTCTGCTCCTCTGCAAATGGAATGTACTGTAATGAAACTTTTTTCCCTTTTAACATTTTGATATTAGATACAAAAAAAAATGTTATGCTAATAAACAACAAATATGACTGTTAAGTCTTGGCCTATTTTGTATTCAGTGTTCATAAAGACATTCATCAAAGCCAAAAAAAGGGGTTCCTAGAGATCGTCACTTCCCGGTGAGCCAACATTTTCCTAAACAATCGACTGTGTGACAAACCGCACATGCGATGCACCGATGGGTTATTTTCCATAAAGAAGAATGTTTGCGCTATAAGCCTTCATTGTTATAACAAACGGTGTATATACAGTATGTCTATCTATATATAGAGAGGGAGAGAAGGGAGAGCTGTTACGCTGAAGAAGTACTGTGATGCAGGTCAACAACAAGTACCAGGAACATGAGTAGTTTAAGTCATTGTTTCCCAGTCCTGGTCCTCGTGGGCCCCCATCCTACATGTTCTAGAATCTAGATGTTGCTCCAACACACCTGACTCAAATGAATGGGTGGAGCTTGGTGATGAGCTGATCATTTGAATCAGGTGTGCTGGAGGAAGACCAGATTTAATGTGTCAACTGAACCGTATCGGTGGTACCAGGACAAGTTTGAAAACTACTGGCTTAAGTTGCACGTTGAAAGGCAGTCAAAGATGGCCCAACCCTACAGCAAATAATTGTATCTAAAAATGGCTCTGCCGCCTGCTCTACATGGATGACGCCAAGCTGTATGCAGGGAACGAGCAGCAAATCGACTCACTGAGCCACACCACCAGGATCTGCAGCAGTGACATACAGGCATGTCATTCGGACTGGACAAGTGTGGTTGGGTGGTATCAGAGAGGCAAAAATTATTGCAACTGAAGGGGTGAAGCTGAATAGATGTTCAGGACAGCCAGAAACGCCTGGGGATCCAACAGGCCAATGGCAATCCTGAGGAGGCTGCAAGGAAGTCAACCACAGCTGGATATCTCCAGAGAGTCCAAGTCTTGAAAAGTCAGCTAACTGGCAAGCGCAAGATCCGAGCCATCAACGCGTACTTGCTGCCAGGCGTCAGATACCCAGCTGCTGTCGTCATCAGGCCAAGGGAGGAGATAGAAGCTGCAGATATCAAGACAAGAAAGCTCACCGTGCATTGAGGGTGTCACCCAAGTCCAGCACCATGAGACTGTACAGTAAACGGAAAGAAGGAAGCGGAGGACGAGTGAGTGAGTGTCAGAACCACAATCCAGGATTAGACCTCAAAGATCCATAATTGCTCCTGGTGAGCAGGTTGGCACCTTGCACGGCAGCCGCCACCATCAGTGTATTCATTTATTTTATTTTTTTAATTTTATCTTTATTTAACCTTTTATTTTTACCGGGAAGTCCCATTGAAATTGAAAATCTCTTTTGCAAGAGGACACCTGGCCAAGATCGCAGTCAGTCATAAACCCACTAAGATGCAACACGTACATGTGCTACAAAAGATTCACAGTAAAACAGCATTCAAACATGAATGTGTCTCCGATGGGCGTCGCTTTGGATAAAAGCGTCTGCTAAATGATTGCATTTTTAATTGTATTTTAGTTTGAACATTCAAATTGCATGTCCATATATCCAACAGCTCTTGAGACATCGCTCTCAAACTACAAATGACAACATCTGGGAAATGAAGAGATAATGAAATAATCTTGAGACGCGTCATTCTTAACCAAAGGCAGAGCCACACTGACGTCACCTCGATGCCGGCATTGAATAAAAGAACACTGCTAATCAAAAATCAATTTTCATACATCTTATCTTATTTGTGCATGTGTTCAGAACAAAAAAAAGAGACACAACTGACATTCTATTAAATTCGTGTACACAAAAATAATAAGGCCAGCTCAAATAGGAGTGTTTCTTGTCCCCACTCTGTTTACAGAAATACCATGTATTAATTTTGTGTGTGTGTGTGTGTGTCTCTGTCACCTTTGTTAGCCACTGCCACGGTTCATTTGAGGTGAAAGTGCATCATCATCACATTGATGGGGGTGAAAGCTGAGTGTGCGTGCTGCGGCTCACATTGACACATCTGTCAAAGGTCCAGCTGCTGTTACCTGGCAAGGTAACAACAGCTCGCTCTCTGTCTCTCTCTCTCTCTGTCTCTCTCTCTCTTTCTCTTTCTCTCTCTCTCTCTGTCTCTCTCTCTCTCTCTTTCTCTCTCTCTCTCTCTCTCTGCGTGCGTGTGTATGTGCGCGTGTGTTTGCCTCTGTTAGAAGGTGAGGCGCACAGGACCCGTCTGAATAAGACGTGCTCGCCACAGATGAGGTCAGCGGACAGTGGCGGTGATTGTAGAGAGAACTGGCTCAATGTTTGTGTGGGTCTATTAATGAATTTTGGCTTTTAAAGAAGACAATTAAAGTAACTGTAGTATTTTGTATTTTATTTTTTGTAGGTATTATTTTTACTTAATTTTGACGTTTTGTTTTCAATTTCTAATTTAGATTTTAGAGTACTTTTTCAAACTTTTATTTATACTGAATATAAAAATAACTTTTTATTCTCATTCTGTTTTTGTCGTGATCCCACCTGGACTGTGTGTTTTGAGCTTCTCAGTTCTCCTTTTCTGCTATATTTTGAAATTCATGTTCTGGTTTATTTCTCATTAATTTACTTCCTGTCTTTGGGTCCCTCACCCCCTTATTTTCAGACACCTGTTCTCCATCCATTTATCACCTCTCCGGTAAACACTACTGAATACTATTAAGTCTTCTTATTTCTCCGGACTATCTGTGTGCTTATCCTTTGGTTTGATGTCAAGCATTATCTTTGTGTTCCTTTAAGGGTTGTATTATTCTAGCTATTTAGATGTTGCATTTTGGATTTTCCCCTGCCCCTCTCTGCTATATTTGGCTCACCTGACTACTTCCCAATGTATGGATCCTGCTTATGGTTCTAAAAACATGTTTTGTGGACCCCCCCCCTCTGTGGTCTGGTCCTGCACCTGAGTCACCTCTGAGTTTCTCCGCTTATTATAAATACAGTAAGATATTGGAAGAACATCGACCAGCTCCTGATGTAACACGGGTCCTCCTGAGACACGAGGCAGATTTCATATCCAATCAGAACATGAACTAAACTAAGAGGAAAAACTGACGATAACTGACTGCAGGTGGGCGGGGGCTTATTTGTGTATTTAGCTGCCCCTCCAGCACATCTGTGGGATTGCTGTTATTAACCCGATGTCTAGAGGAGCTATTCATATTTAATGGTTTACAGACAATGCCATCCTCACTGTTTATGCATCATTTTGTCCACCTGCTAGCAATCTCATCTTTTATTCACTGCCTTCCCACTCTGTCTGCCATTACCGAACCGAGGCCCATCTGCCTCCCTCCTTTTGCTTTCTTAGTTCCCACCACTTACAGTTTTCTATTAAAACTGTCACACTCCAAAAGACTTCGTGATAAGGATGCAAAATGAGAAGTACAACGCAGAGCGCAAAAGGGAGCAAACAACTCATTTGATACCCGAGCATTCGTGTGCGGACACTTTTCGCGCGGCTCGACAATGCCCCTGACCCGAAAACGGCAACTATTCACCCTTCCTCGCAGTTTTGAACACACACACACAGGCACACACACATACATACACACACACACACTTTTCCATTCAAATGAGCACTTTATCCCAGTAAAAAAAAAAATCCTCTTTGCTTGCCCTTTGTCCCAGATTGCAGCACTAAAAAAAAAAACCCACCATGACTCTCTCAGGCAATACAATTCTGTTTCTTTCCTTCCAACTCAGACATAATGGAGACATGTTGAAATCTTCCGGCTGTGGTTTCCCATTCAGGCCTCGCAGAGCTCCGATAGGCCGCCTGCCTGGGCTACGGGAGCATCACGCGCGCGGTCTGGCTTGCTATGAGTGCTGCCTGTGCAGTCGCCTGTAAGCGGTTATAAAAAGGACACGGACAAATGCCAAAGATGGGAGAAATCTCTTCACAAAGAGGCTTTACATTCATCTGTTCCACCCTGGGTGAGAAAGCAGCTGCTGCTGCACGTCCAGTGGTTATATTTACAAGACGGGAGGGGGCAGGTTATCGCGTGCGTTTGATAAATGAGCCTGAGCCGCTCCTTTGGGTGCTGTGGCACAAGTGGCGTTGGCGGGACGGGTGGCAAGACGAGGCGCATGTCAGAAGTGGAGATTAATGGCGGTTTCTCCTCTCGGCTGCGTGGTGCCGGCCATGCACATCAAGGGCTGCGCCTCTTTTGTAGCATTGTGGCATTTTCAAGCACCAGCTAGGAGGATTATCACCATGCAGACGGAGCTCTTTTTTTCAGAATGGCATTTGCAGAAGAAAGCATTCCTTTACCACCATTTACCCTTTAAAAACACTCAAATGATGTAATTTTCTGGCGTTCTCGAATAACTACCCATTATTTCAGAAGAGGCTTTATATTTCTCACCACCGCAGAGCCTTGACCACTATGGGGATGCGGCAACTGCCACTGGTGCAGATACCAGTTTAAGAGGGCCTGAGTTGAATGATCGCCAGTAAACTGAATTTTTGAGCTGAAATGAAAAATAAACTCCTTTCATGTAGATTTTGCACGAACACAAATGGTACTCAGAGGTCGGCTTTCCAAAACAAATTACTTGAATATTTAGATACTCTTTCATTTGTTTTATAATTTACCGTTTACAATTCTACAAAAAGACCACTGAGAAAAATGGGGAATATCAGTCAACTGCTGACCAATTAAATAGAATTAAAAAAAACAAACAACAACTCAGTAATGTAACTGTATCAAGAGCATGTCAAATCAGCCCAAGCATGATTTTCTGCATTATGTAAGCTGGGGGTTTTGGGATTTTGTTTTGTTTTTTTGAATCATATCAGCAAGCTTACAGTGTACATGGATACCGATATCCCTGTCCAAAAAAAAATGGCCCAAAGAAATCGCCCCTCTCATCATCGTCCTCTGAAGATAGAAGACAAGTATGGCTCTTTATCAGTGTGTGTGTGTATTTTTTTCTGGCCATGAGCCACACCAGGTATCTTGGTCTTTTGTCACCTTCCAAGACACGCGACACCACTAGCATCCATTTCATGCGACTGGTTTATGCATGCTTGTGATTTTTATTGCATCATTTTACAGCCTGTAGATATAAATGTCATATAAACATTTGTCCGTGTTTGCGGGGGTGTGTTATCCTTGTTTACTCTCTCAGAAGCAATATGCCCCATTTCCCGGTGATAGGTTTTTTTTTTTTTGGTTAACAGATATGTTCTTGTCTTACTTTTATGAATATCTCAGCTCCCTTGTCAGAGACATTTGTAAAAGTTCCATTTTCTCTGAGGTCTCGCTCTTGCACGGACGTCAGAGATTTCATGTTGAGCTGCCATGTATTATAGAGGCTGTTAGATCAGTGGGGCTGACGGTTGAGCGTCGGCCAACATCTGAGAGGAAATTGCAGGTACGTTGAGGGTCATTTTTGGATGTCCACCAAATAAGTAAGCTTACTTTCCACCTGTGGATTAGGAGTCCATATCATGATTACAATACTCTGTCCTCATCGGGGAAAAATATATATATATATGTGTGTGTGTTTTTATATATATATATATATATATATATATATATATATATATATATATATATATATATATATATATATATATATATATTGTAGTGGCAGTTTCATGATGATGAAATTCAACCAAAAAGGAAAAAAAAAAAAAAAATCAGCAAGGTATGCTCAGAGCCTGACTCACTCTGATGTAAAATTGTCAACAAACGCCCTGCTATGTCACTCCGGGCTGAGTCACATGATGACGTCGGTGTCAGGAAGCCTCTTGGGGCTCTTTCCCAATTCCTCCAGGGAGAAACACGGGATCTAATTAGCCTGAAATACGAGTCTGGGGTCAGGACACAAATGGCTGCCGAGTGGCAACACTCACCTGGAAGGACTTTTGGCAGCACAAAGGTGAAGCCGAGGCGTCATTTCCTGGACAAGCGAATGTGTGTTCTGAAATGGTTAAACAAGTGAGACATTTTGGTTGTTTACCAGATTGAGTTATGCAACTTTCCTCTGTGTAAAGTCTTACATATTCATTAAATCTACAAAAGAAAGGGGTGGTGAAGTAGCTGAACTGGCTCGATCGCTGGAAGTATTTGTTTTTATAAGCATTAATCTGGTAATGAAAGGATGCATTTACTGATTAAAAAAAAGCAATGAATAAAAAATACTGATGAAAAAGTAAAGTGGTTTTAGTAAGCAGCCCAAGACGTTTTTTAATGGTTGATAGTGGACGACTGAAACAATAGATGCTCGCACCAGCGCAAACAGATAGTGATGACTGCTTATGTAACATGTTTTTGTCAAATACAGGCAAGTCAAATTTAAGAGCAGCTTTATCCATAATCATCAGCAAAGATGGTACATTTGGCAATAGTTCGCAGAGAGAGTTTGTGTCACATAGAACTCTGAAAATGAGACATTCAAAAATCATTTCTGTCTCTGACCTTAATTGCTGCTGCAAGCCCTGGTTTTGTCAGATTTTAATGGTCTTAATCTTTGCTCAGTGTCAGCGCCGGATCCCGAGGCTCATCCACTCGGCCCTAATTGCACAACAAGCACATCCCGCATCACTGGAAACAACCGTGTCTGTGTAAAGAAGACCCAGGGCTCTCCAAGTAAGTACAGCCACCTCCATCCAGGATGAAATAGCCCCATGGATCTTCATAAAGAGGCCACAGCTTCCTGCACCGCAGCAGCTGACATCCATCTGAGTCACCCAGGTACCTCGCACGATGTGCGTGGGCGTGTGTTTGTGTGAGGTGTGCGTGCGTGTGTTGTTTTGGTGGGGGAGAGGAAAAATGCTCGGGAACAAAGAAGCCGTGGCTGGCAGGAATGTGACACGACCTGCAAGCAGCCATCAGCATCTGTGTTCACTGTATTCATCACACTCAACTCAGCGCGGCCACAAGATGGGTGACACCATTGACGGGGGAACAGCGGGAAGGGGGGAAAAAGGTCGCGTCACGGTGACGGAGAGGAAGGATAGTTTCAGGACAGGGGGAAGAATCTCTGGAGAAGAGTTTGATTGCAGACAGAAGAAGAAAAAGATGGGGGAAACTCATCAGCTGTAGCGCGATTTACAGAGCGGACTAGCATAGCGTTCCTTAGCCATATGACTTAGAGACCATATGACTAAAAAAAATTTGAGAACACAAAAAATATCCAGTAAAAAAAAAAAAATCAAGTGAATACTTCTGAAGTTTCGACCTTTTTTTCCAGTTTTTACATAAAATGGTAGAATCTATTTGGCAAAGTAAACCTAAACACACACACACACAGCAAAGAATATCAATTTTCCATGTTTTCCCGCAAGCATCCAGGAAGGAGTGTTAACCTCAACCATTCATTACTTGGAACGTCCGAGACACAACGACACGCAGGACTGACCTTGAATTTCTGTCACACATTCCTGCATAATCTTCAATAAAAAGAAGTGATATGGGAGCTATTACTAGACTGGAGGAATGAAGTTCCACAATAAGTACAGAACTGTAGAATAATACCAGTCTCCTGTCGGGACGCCGGTGCTGGAATAACATGCACCTAATAGTAAAGCTTTATTAAAAGTTTCAGTGGGGGTAAATCAATAGCCTCACTTTGGAGGGCATAAGGAAAAAAAATGTGAGTGCAGTCAATAGGAAATAAATGTATTTTGTGTATGTTTGTGCATGTGCAGCTTTATTTAATCTTCTGGAGAAAAGGATGGGCATGTGGTATAACTCCCAGATTCATTACTGTACAGAAGACTCATTAGGTGTGTGGACCCGAATGGATTAAAAAGCCCCAAATCAAGATGCTCCATGTGAGCGCCTCAATCAGAATCAACAGCCCGAGTCTGATTTTAACTGCATCATACAAATGATTCATTCTGATTACTTTTTCGGTCGCGTTCGTTCTCAAATGCCCTCCGAGGCGATTGGAACGCATGTGGGATGAACGTTTCTCCACTTACAAAAAATACAAAAATAAAAATAAAATAAACAAAAAAACGCCAAGCTCTGCTCTAACAGCAGCTCTGGTCCAGCTCTCCTGCAAGAACATGATGAGACTAGGGAGCTGCAGCAGATCTACCACAGCAGCTTCAAATAGCCGCTGTGATTCCGCAAAACATCTTTTGTTCGGACTGTTTTTTGGTTGTTGTTTTTTTTTTTTTTTTTTTGTCTGTGAAAGGAACCAAGTCTCTGCCACTTGATCATCAACAGGCCTGCGATTCATATCCATCTCCCAAACAGCAAGCTTTTTTTATTCCTTTCACCTCATCAATTTAATCCCCTTTCTTCATAAAAAAAAACAAAACAACCTCTTCAAGGGACGCAAATTAGCATCCGCTATAAGCGCTGCGATATGCATTTGTGTTAGACGGCAGCTTTCAGTGCGCCGTATCTGTCCCTTTTCAAATGAACCACAAATGAATTAACTGATCAATAAATGCAAATGCATTAGTGTACTGAATAGTGATTCTCTGGAGACCCCTACCAGCAATATAGTATCTTGCCCCTATTTCTATGGTATCTTAGCATTCATAGTTATGTAACTTAGAGACGAGATATTGTACTATATCAATCACCGACATCTTGTTTGACCTATGCCCCCGAGCTGCAGACTTATGGCTGTGTTTTATTGAAAAGGTGCTGTGTACTTGACTGGGCTAAGTGCATCGTGGGTGAAGAAGGGCATTACCGTGACGGAGTATCACAGTTATTACCACTCATTGCCCGGAGGTAAGGAGAAGTTATTGAGGACGAGCTCTGGGTCTTCCCCGCCCGCTGTGTTAACCAATTTAACCCTGAGCTCCGTGGCTTAAATAGCTTATGATTATTCGAGGCAGGAGTTGGGAGATGTGAGCATGTGAACCCGCTCTCGAATCAATAATGTGACAACAATTTCTGGGCGCTGATCACATTATGAACAGCCTCTGGAATCCTTGTCGCATATTAGCTTGTACGAGACAACTGTGCTGGCTCTTACAGTCCGTAAGACGGCGTCTTCACAGAAATGCTTCGGGGTGAATGATGTGTGGTGTTTGTCACGCACAGCAATTGAGTGATCAGGAGGGGAAAATAGGTTGGGAAGGCAGATGGCGCCCTCTGCTGTTCACAGCTGATGATGGGAGGAAATAAAGTTTTCACCGAGTCCAAGTGTGATGATACAAAAAGGAAAAATGATCAAGCACATTTTTGGAGAGTTGATGAATTATTGCTTCATTTATCCCACAAGTACATTTGTTCATAATGCACATGATTAAATATATACATATATAAACAAAATACAATTTAGATATTAAAACCGATAGTCTTGATAGAAAATCTGTTTTTATTCATCAACATAAAGAGTATCTATTTGCAATCCTTAAAACAGGAACAAAAAAAATCTCTGGTGTAGCAAAAAAAAAAGGATTCATATTATTTACCACTCCATTTTCAAATAGGTATATCTTATGCACCTTTGGGAGCCACTAGTTGCTCAAAGTGCCATTGTTGTGTGGGGTGATGTGTGCAGGGGCGCAGGAAAAGACCCCCCATGCTCGTGCGGGTGCTGACTCCTCTCGGCTGTCCCCCGCTGTTCTGCGGGAGCCCCTCGTCCCTCACAGCCTCCAGACATAACTGGGACTGCTGGTGGATGAGCTGGCCGCTCGGCTGCAGGGCGGGCAAAGCGGGCGAAGCGGGTCAGCCGAGCAATAGCGGGAAACATGTTCGTGTTTTCAGAAGTGCAAACGAGAAAACTTGCCTTTACGAACTTCCACTGGAGTCTGTCGCTGATTGGCCGGCGGCTCGGGCACGGAGAGAGGACCACCTGCTCTCCGATGGCATCTAAACACAGAGCCCCCATGGCACCCCATCGCACTTCACCCTCAGAGTTGAGATCACAGTGCTGCGACGACAAGGCAGATCATCTTTGACCTTCTGTTAGCTGTATCTTGCTGATTTTAGCCAACCGTTGCCGTGGTTACCTGGCTGCCCGTCCCGCTGCATGGCACTATGCTCATGGACCCAACCTTTAGTCCCGGCCCCCGGGGGGAGTCTGCACAGCTACCGGTTCCGACGTTGTACAGCTTCAAAGGGGCACAAATGTGACACGTTGCGGTCTTGTCATGTGCGTCATGGTTCGCACAGCGTGTGTGCGTGTGTGTGTGTGTGTGCGTGTGTGTGTGCGCTACCTCGCCGGACAGGCCTGGTCTGTCCTGGGGGATGTAAAGTTGAGGATAAACTGTCGTCAGGAACCAGTTGAAGTTCCTACAGCCCAAACTCCACTTCAGGCGCAGGCGCTCAGTAATGTTTGGACTCTCTGACTGCACAGAAGTAAGAACATATTTTTTTTGATATTTTGATATTTGCCCTACTAACTAACTGGTCTCTTGACAAAATCCCCTGACACACACAATGCACACACCTGTCTGATGAAATGAGCAAGAGTGTCTCTCCTATAGAAGATCTTCCGGTATGCATCCATCCAGGTGTCAGCAATGCGGATCTTATTCCTGTGAAGCAGCTCCTGATCTGGAAAACGATAAGGCAGGTGATGGCGGTCTAGGTGGGCCACACGGGAGCAGGGAACCACCTCCAGGGAGCCCCCACATGACCATACCTGGGACGGCATAAAAGCTGGTTATTGCAAAACACTTGGTAACAGAAAGGTTAAAAGGGGTTTACCTCACATTTCAGCAATCGTAAATAAAATGTGCGGTGTTATGTTGCACCATTCTACATCTTTTGCAGAACTTTGCCTGTGCATCTGCAGACTGAGACATCCCCAGACCACTAGTCACCTGAGATTTCCATTTGCCAAAGCTAACATTCCGCAGACCTGGACAGACGGCGGCTGGATCGCTCAGGCAAACCCCAACATCTCACATGACCAGAATCCCAGTCAGCCTGTTGTTTGTCTGCACTGCGTCAGCCTGCAAATATGATCATAAATAGTACTTCTTTTACCCTGATCGAAAGCTCGATTTGCTCCGCTCCCCACAGCAGCATCCCCGGATCAAATGCTCCGATGCTCTGGAAGAAATATCTGTCGATGGCCAGGACTCCGCCTCCTAATGCCGGGCTCCTGCCACAGTCAGAATCAACATCACTTTACCGGCCGAGTGCAAGAAAAGAAATTTCTCTTGGTGTCATTGGTGAGCATATTAAACTTCTGAGTATTCGCTGTGAGAAAAAAAGGTCTATGGTTTGGCAAACAGGACGCATCATCGTGCATCTGTCTTACTTTCTCCACATTAAAAGGGTAAAAGTGTATTTGGCCTGTGTTTCCCCTTGAAGATCATGGTGCGTTAATGTCATGAAAGCCCAACCAAGCATTGTTTTATCCAGGAGCTGCTGGAAACTCACCGTATGGGGTGAACAGACAAGCCTGGGTCCCTGTCTTGCAGCTCTGCAGGCTCCCAGTGGAAGTCCAGTTTCCAGTCGAACACTCCCCTGACTGGCCACTGGGTGGCATTGTACTTAAAAGTCTGCCAGTTTATCACATCCATGATGGGGGACACCACTATGGTCCTGCACAAAAAACACATTTTATTCAGATGGTCTGCTTTAAGTCATGTTTCTCTTTTGGGGGATTAAAACCGAACGTGATGAATTGAAAGTATGTCACTTTCACCCCACTCGAATGAGTGCGGGACATTAAACTTTTCTTAACCTTCCTTGGTTATTTTTTTTCTTTTAATGGCCTTGTTTATGTGCATCAAAGCGCACTGAGAAGAAGCACATGTTAGCACCTCGGTGTGTGTGTGTGTGTGTGTGCGTGTGTGTGTGTGTGCGCGTGCGTGCATGCGTGCGTGCTTGTGTGTGTGTGTGTGTGTGAGACCGCATGTGTTGTTTTGGAATATTTTTACCAATACGCCATGTGCAATGTGATGTTCAGAGGAAATGGAATGAAAAAGATTAATGGTGGGGGAGAAGGGTCAAACATGCGGCCAATAGAACTGAGTGGTTGCAGATTCCAGGCCTGGGAGTTCAGTCTAATTACCTAGTCTAATTAGAGCCACACCGCAGGCAGTCTGAGATGCGAGACTAGAGCCAAATCATGAGAGCTGGACTCTGGAAACATCTCCTGTCTTCTTCTTACTTCCCTCAAGTGGTTCTGTCAAACGTCAGAACACAGTAGAGACCAGCAGCCGCAGTTTAGGCACAGCTGTTGGGTTCCGACTCGGGCCCCCGCTGCCAAATGTGTATCTCCAGCTTTGTTGTTCTCGTAAAACACACCGACAATCAAATTTTTGGAGGCATTTCAACAATCTGTGTCTTTACTGTGTGCTGCAGGAACACGGACTTTCGGCTCTCTGCTAACTGCTGTCCGAGAGAATTGGACTGAGCACCTGTCCTGCGCCACCCTCTCCAGGAGCGGCTCCAGCCAGCCCCTCTGGCACTCACAGTGGGAGTCCATAAATACCAGCACTTCCCCTGCAGCTCTGGCAGCACCCAGGTTGCGGCACCCTCCGACGCCGAGGCGCTTCGTGCTGCGGATCAGGCGCACCCTGTCCAGGTGAGCTACGTACTCGCTCAGCACGCTCTTCAGGTGACCTGAGAATCAAGAGACGAACCACGAAGACAAGCGGCTCAAGCCAGCTGGCCAGTTCAGATGGATGGATGGGTGGATGGGTGGATGGGTGGATGGGTGGGTGCGTGGGTGGGTGGATGGGTGGGTGGGTGTGAAGAAGCAGTGAGACGCACCGTGATGGCTCAAATCGTCCACCAGCAGGACCTCCCGCAGCAGGTGTTCGGGCGCGGTGTCCAGCACGCTGTGCACCGTGCGCAGGAGCGTGGACCAAGCCTCGTCATGGAAACAGATGACAACACTCGCCAACGGCAGCGGCTCGCGGTACCGCGCCCCCGAGCACCTGTGAAATGGGAAACAGTCGCTCGGTCTCGAAGCAGCGTCTCAAACCCCGCGGTCATTTGGACACGTCGACTTTTTTTTTTTTTTTTTTTGGCTCGGCGCTCTCAGCCGCGCGCTCCGGCGACCGCGCGCCGCGCACTCACTCGGGATGGCGCGCCTCCTCCAGCCTGCGACGAAGCGGAATCTTCTCGCTGACCGCTTCGCTGAAGCCATACTTGTGCACGGCCGCCTTTTCCGCGTCCCTTTCCAAACCCCGCGGGTGTGGTTGAGCGCTTTTCCCCGCGTCGCCGTGCGTCGTGGGCGCAGGAGCGACGGCATCCTTGTTGGCTCCCGGCAGCAGCACCCTGTACGTCCCTTTCCTCTGCGGTGGGGTCTTGGTGCCATGCGTCGATGGCACAATCAGAAGCTGGTCTTCTTGCAAAGAATGTAGAGGGGCGAGATCTACAACAAGCTCTAACGCAGGGTCCCGGGAGTCCACGATGACCTCCAAGTCCGGTGGACTGGAAATCCGCTGGAGGGAATGGCGAGGAGGGGCAGGCTTCTTCTCTCGAGTGTGGTCCCGGTCCCGGTCCCGGTTGTAGAGGACCGAGAATGCAAGCGAGACCAAAGCGAATCCGAGGAGCAGCAGCCAGAGGAGGCGCATCCTGCTCCGGCCCACTTTCGCTCTGCGCCATAGCTTCATGCTGGAGAGGAGAGGGGTTCGCGGTGTTTAGAAGCTCTCCCAGCGCTGCCTCGACGCCCTCATGCTGCAACTTTCTCTCAACTTTGAAGTGGATCGCATGGATGAGCGCGTGCGGAGGTGGTCGGGGAGCCAGGGGGAGAGGAACCGAGCGCGCGCCGAGCGCGGACACGCGACATCAGACGGAGGGCAGGCGAGGCAGGTTGGAGACGAGCCCTCAACTTGTGAATGGTGGAGGTGGTGGAGGTGGTGGAGGTGGTGGAGGTGCGCGGCTCCTCCCGCGGTCCTAACGCCTGTATGACGTCAGTCCCCGGATGGCGGCGTCAACGTGCACCTGATAGGTCCACCTGCTGCTTCTCAGTGCCCGTGGTCGCTCTTAGATCAGACGGCAACGCGGATTAAAACTCATTTGTGTTACATGAATGCGTTCCACTTGTGCTCATTGTCACGTCGCACTCGGGGATATAGATGTTTACTTTTGTGACACTCTTAACTTTGAGATGGAAGCATCCAAAAAGTTGTTAAAAGTGCATCCATTCAGCAAAAAGGCATTTTCCGTCAGCTGCTCTGAGTCAACTGCAGCTTGATTATGTTGTTGATGTTGTTGTTGTTGTTTTTTTCTTTAATAACTGCGGTTTGCGCGTGACAGTCGGCTCGGTGCGAGCGTCTCTCCGGTGCTGCTCACATCAAAAAGGACGCGCGCGGCGGCCAGCTGGCGGCGGGGCTCGCGGTCCCATGACCGTCTGTCGGTGCCGGGAAGCGGGGCGGTCACGGCCGCCATCCCCCGGGGTTCTCCGAGGAGATCCTGGCAGCCCTGCCGGCTGTTTTCATCCGCGAGCCCGTCCAACGAGCCCGTCCCGTCTCAGTCTGGGTGCCGAACAAATGGTGTGTGAGTATGTGTGTGTGTGTGAGAGAGAGAGAGAGAGAGGGGGGGGGATTCGTGTGTTTCCGTGAACTTGTTTTCAACCGTATCGTCGTGCGAGTGCTCTGCGCACGAGTGGCGCGCTGCCACCCAGCGAGATGACACAGCGATGATGTATTTCTTGATCATTCTGCAACACGCCAGAGCCAAACATGCCGGGTCGCCCCCTCCCGGGAGACACACACACACACACGCACACACACACGCACGCACACACACACACACACACACACACACACACACACACACACACACGGGTGCTGTCTTACCTGTCTTGGTGTGAACAGACTTTCATGACGTCAGATACTTGTCTCTCTCCGTCATGTAACTCCTTATAGGGGTGCAGACGTGTATACGTGTGTGTGTGTACGTGTCTCTTTTTCCATATTTGTGCGCGTCTGGTTGCGTACGTGTTTATACGAGTGCGTTCAAAGATACGCTAATTCTGTCTGCACTTATCGTCATTGCAGATTTTAATTTATTTTATTCATCTATTTGGTGTTCCGGGTTGGGGAGAAAAGTTGTGGACGCTTAAAATGCCCTTCATGACATTTTTTTTTTCTGTTCCTGATATGTTGCTTCAATAAAGTATTCGGGGGCGGGGCCTGAGGCGGGGGCGGGGCGTGGTTTAGGGGTAAATGGGGTAAATGTCACTGGAACAGGGCGGAATCTAATAATAATAAAACACAGACATGTTTTCCAAGTTCGCCTCAAGCGGAGGTCACCAGCTCAATAAAAATAAAAAAAAAATCCCAAAACAATTGGAGACATTCGTGCACCACTTTGCCTCACAAGCAGCAGCTTGGCAGAACAACCTGTTGAGCTCCGCAGCCAGTGTGGCTTCGCTCGGCTGCGCGTGTGAGCGCGCCGGCGTGACTGTGGACTGACGGTCCCGCGGCTCCGGAGTGTCTGTCTGTGATTAGGCGGTCGTGAGTTGAGTGGGTGGGTTCCGCGGGCCCCTTTATTCCCTCTTCTTCCCATTAAACGTGAAAGCCACTCGCCTCCCCTCCGCTGAGGATGACAGGGCAGGGAGGCTTCTGATGATGATGGTGGTGGTGATGATGATGATGATTACAGTATACAGAGGAGGGAAGGGGACACCTGGAGAGACGGACCTGAGAGTAGGAAAGAGCAGAGGGGCGCAGGGAAGAGGCGAGCGACGACACGACGGTGCGACACCGAGGCTGGACATCAAAGAGGAGGGAGGGGTGTGTGTGTGTGTGTGTGTGTGTGTGTGTGTGTGTGTGTGTGTGTGTGTGTGTGTGTGTGTGTTTGTGTGTGTGAGAGAGAGAGAGAGAGAGAGAGAGAGAGAGAGAGAGAGAGAGGAC
>CAAKHG010045016.1:0-11819 GCA_901007715.1 Dactylopterus volitans
CACGGAGCGCTTTTGTGCGGCTATCAAGCTGCCAGAGAATGAATCACACACCACAACTGGCCTGAAATAATACTCATGACTATTTAAAGCACAAAAAAAAAAAAAAAAAAAATTACCACTTGAAGGAAAGTAATGATAATTGTGAGTGTAACATTATGTTTAGCTTGTGGTGAGACACACCAGCAATGTACAGTAAATGAAGTAGATGAATTGGGGAATCACTTCTGATACTTTCTCGGTGGCGGATGCCATTAGCACACGGTTGTCCAAAGCTAACAATGATATTGGCACCTGGGCACATGGGAGAGGTTTGCCCATCTAATCTAAATAATCGGTCAGTAAAGTATAAAACTAATTTAAACCTGCATTCAAACTGCTCATCCGCCATAAACGCATGCACAGACTTTGTCGCTCGACTTAAAAAGGCAACACCGATGACCCCTGCATGTTTACCAAAGAGTATAATGCAGGAATAACTCCAATAATGCTAATGTTTCGGTCATCCCGCTCAAATGAATTAGCGTGACAAACCTAAACTTTTGTCACCCCTCATGCATATGAGTGGGATGACCAAAATATTAGGGACGCCTCTCAGTATAACCCCGTACAGTTCAACAGAATCACAAAAGAAACATCCCGATAAACAATCATTCAAGCATGTCAACCCCTCTCAAACAGATTCAATCAGAATTCAACATAAAACTCCCCCCACAGGGAGACTTTAGTGCAGGGCCGTCGCGTTATATTAGACGGTAAACATGCAGTGGTCGTAATGTTGTGGCTGGTCGGCGTCCGTCTATGCGCAGCTACATCGGGAGCTGCTTCACTCGCGTCTCCACCTCCATACTGGCTGTGAAGCAAATCCCGTCTAAGAGAAGGGGGACAAAGTCAACACAGTTCTGCAGATCAAAGTGGATATCTTAAAAAAAAAAGTCACTGTTGTCTGAGTGCGAAAATTCTCTTTTTGTGTGTCTCGACAGCGTTTCCCCGCTGCGCGCTGGAAGAGGAGCAGCCCCACAAAGGGAATTTCATACAACAACAACTATAACTTTGGAAGATACAAACTTGCTGAAGTCTCATATTAACTTCAGCTAGGAATTATATCACATGCGAGCCATGAAGAGAGGATTTGCTCAGCGTGGTTCCAGTGTGGAGAAGGAACAAATAACAACACAGGCTGATTATTTTTTCAAAAGGCATCTGAATATTGTATAACATAATGTGAGCTCATTCCGGAATGGATGCCGCCCCGTTGAATGAGTACAATCGAAAATCAGGTGAGCCGATGACGAGCCGTGCGCTTTGGAAGTCTGTGTGAAACTGCACTTCGATGAGTCTCGAAGGCGCTGTGATGCATTTCCGGATGAAGCGGGGAAGGAGCAGGAATTCGACTGGTCCAGCAGGATCGAATCAAACCAGAAGGAGGAAAAGAGAAGCCGATTGGGCCAGATAGTGCACCAATGGCACCCATCAGAGAGAAGGAGTGAGAGAGCAAGGGAAAGAGAGGGAGAGCGGGAGAGACTAGCCATGCTCCTGGTAACTAAAGGTTTTCCAGTTTCCGCTGCAGAGTTCACAAACGCCTCGTAGACACCAATAATATTCCAAAAATTCACCAACGTGGACCTTGTTGCAACGCTATGTTAGCGCGTGTCGCATTTGGTTTTAGCGGCAGAAAACTTGACTGGATTTTGAGGAGAGATTCCGCGGCACGTCGCTCGCCACATGTTGTTATACAGGTTCACTGCAGGGCCGAGCATGCGGACCCAAACGGGTCAAAAAGACATGTTTCATTCTCGGTGGACTTTAACCAACATCATACTTTAGAAAACCAGAGCATTGTCAGTTTTGTATTTGCAAGCGGGAGTTACTATTTCCAGAAGGTAGTTATTGTAGTAACCATGACGACGGCATTCACTACATGATGTTTCCCTAACAAATTCCACCTACAATGCGTAACACCACAACCACGACAATAGACCATGCTTATTTTTGGGATGCATTTTATTTTGGAAAGTCAAGAGAATTAATGGGAGCGGAGAAAGCTGTTGCTAATAACAAATGCAAATACTGAGCTGTGACTAAAAATGTGTAGCAACATCCTCACAACTGTCTGCTACGAGTGTGTGCTCTATGTTCGATTAAAAAAAAAAAAGAAAAAAAAATCACAGTAATGAGTGCAATTATATATCAGTTTGTTCTGCCCAAACATGAGAAACACATTAGTTAAGTTGTCTTACATGTTTCAAGATCTGTTAAAAAAAAATGCCGCTCTAAGAAAAATACACCATAGCCACCACATTGAAACTACTATATGTTTACCATAGAAGATAAAGCAACAGCCCTGGAATAAATTTGACCTTCAATAGGAGTTTTATGTTGGATTTTGATTGAATGTGTTTGAGAGGAGTTGACGTATTTCAAGTACTGTTATTGGGACTGTGATTTTTGATGCTGTTGAACTGTGCTGGGTTACGCTGAGAGGTGTCCCTAATATTTTGACACCCTAACGCATACAAGTGGAATTACTGCATTGTATCCTTTGGTGAACATGCAGTGATCATAGCGTTATGCTTTATCGGTGTATGAGTGTTGTTTTTAAGTCAAGTGACAACGTCCGTTTATGTGTTTGTGGTGCATGAACGGTTTGAACTGTCCTGGGCTGCACTGAGAGGTGTCCCTAATATTTTGACACCCTAATGCATATGAGTGGGATGACCAAAATATTAGCATAACCCAGGACAGTTCAACAGTATCACAAATTACACTGAGAGGCGTCCCTAATATTTTTGGTCATCCCACTCATATGCATTAGGGTGTCAAAATATTAGGGACGCCTCTCAGTGTAGCCCAGAGCAGTTCAACAGCAGTTGAAGTCCCAGGAACAATCATTCAAAAACATCAACATCTCTCTCAAACAGATTCAATCATGAAATAACAAAAACTCCTCTTGAAGGGAACATTTATTGCAGGGCCGCTGCATTAGTCTTCGCTAAACATGCGGTGGTCCTAACGCTGAAGCTGATTGGTGTATAAATACAGCCTACATAATGTTTTCTTTTTTTTCCGCTGAATTTGCCTATAACTTGGCAACAGGCTCTCTTTTCACTTGTACCTTAGATCTTAGTCTCAGCATGCAAAAATCTTTCACTCTATAGAATCATGAATTATTTTAAAGACAGCCGCCCTTTGTTTTCTCCTTTGAGACGGCCAAAAACTGACCCTCATGTTGCGCGTGAAAACTCATTTAAGGAAGCCGAGGGCCGCGACGCCTTTGAATCTGCAACCTGAATCAATATCGCCTGCGTGTTTGAAAATGTAAATGGTGCCTTTTCAAAAAGTGCCGGCATTTGTCAGTTCCCATGCCATGAAAGTGGCGCCGGGCGACAGAATGTTCCTCTGTGTCTGTGTTTACTCACTGGAATTATTCGGCATTAGTTTGATGTCATATCTGTGGATTAAAGAGTTAGATTTAAATTGAGATTACGGCAAAACACACGGCAACAACTCCTTCCTTTTTCCTCCATCATCAAATCAGACACCTGCAATCTAAGATAAGGAGGCTAATCAGCAGGCTGCTCAGACACATTCATTTTCTGCACTTTTGATTTCGATTTTTTTTTTTTCTCCCCCCAAATAAGATGGAAGATGGCTGTCTGGAAATTAAGAAATTGTTGGTCCGCATGCTTTCCAGAGCGTCTTTAGTCTGCCGGCGCCAGTCTTTTTTTTTTTTTCTTCCATCATTAGAATAATATTGCACTCTGTCGATGTTCAGGTGTCTCATGTTTCACTCATCGCATTAATACATATTTCATTTATATTTGAGCAGGAGTGTGTCAACATTCTGCGGAAGTTTAGCCTTGAGACATTTGCGGCGGAGATGAGGAGGAGATCCTTCCTCTCGAGAAGTCTGCCCGGTTTCACGCGCGCTTACAGTTTACCAGTGACGCCCATTATATTTCATTGCCTTTGTTTCAGCCATTATTTCGCTGCTCCGCAAAGCGCTCTTTTCCGCCGACGAGATGTTGCATTTGGCGCCCAAAACTGTCATCCTCTAACAACTTTAATAGGAAAAAGGAAAATCCAATTACCCAAAATAGTTATATCCAACAAATCCAACAATCTGAAATGCTTTTCTAGTTGAAAGAAATAATGGGGATTTGCGGGGAGCAGCCCGGCCTGCTTATCAAGCCTCCCAGCCAGGTTACTGCTGTGGAGATGGAGGCCTCCTCATCGGTCTCTGGGTAGGTATTGACTTTAAGCTTGTTTTTTTTTTTTTTTTATTTTATTTTATTTCCAGGGGTGGGGTGGCGGCTGCGGTGGAGGTGAGTGGAGAGGGAGGGGATTAGGCGGCTGCGGCCTTATCGTGTGTTTCGGGTTCCTCACAAGACGAGTGACTTGGAGACTCGCATGCGCCTTCATCTCCCCTCGGCAGCCGGCTCACCCCTCAGACTCTAATCCACAGCAATGGCACTTTGGCGTCGCCGCGGAGTGCACTCGAGCGGCGTGTGCGTCGCACGCGCGCGCGCGCCGCCAGTAATGAGCGGCACGAGTCGGACGCAGATACGCCGTAATATGGGAACGTGTTGCATGTATGGTACGTGTGGATCTGCGGCTGATGTTTACCTGCGGCCGGCGGGATTAAATCCAAAAAAAACGCAGTTTAAAAAGGAAATTCAGTGGAAAGGGTTCAATCTGTAAATGTGCAAATCGACGGCAGATCTCGCCGCGATTGATCGCGCCTAATCGCCATTTTCCTCCTCAGACTGACGTTTGTGATGACGGAAAATTTAAAATGTATTTAAATGTTGCAAATCCGAATGATTTCTCCGAGTCCATTATCTTCCACTGTGTTAATTGGGCGGCACTTTTTAGCTGTCCAATTAGCCAAAGCGTTGCTTATCTCCATGACTTACATTCTCATTTGCAGGTTGTGTTATTGGTCCACGAGTACCACAGCCGTGTGATGTGTCCCGTCATGGCCCCACGGCAAAAGTTCCGGTCGGGTGTTTTGCTTTGAGGCGATTTGTCAGTGACAAATTACTTTTGTGGAGGTTAAATTCAACTTAGCAAACTTCAGTTTTCTCCAAGCATCCATCAGGCAACTTTTTAAAATTAAACTTTCGGCCTAAAACTCCAATCCCGTCCTTATCCATAGGTTTCTTCTTCTTCGGCTATGTTTTTTTTTTTTCCTGGGCATTTCCCATTATCAATTCAAATTAATTCGATTCAAAAAACTCTTATTTATCCCCGGGGGCAATTTGAAGGCTTGGTTGAGCAGCATACAATGGAATCAAAACAGTGTTACAAAACAAAATAATAAAAATATGAAGGCAGCTATACACAAAAAATACACAAAATATAGTCATGTTAGGCAGGCTCGGACTGGTAATCTGACAAATGGCGGAAGGGCCGGGCCACCTATGGGCGCAAAAGAATCTGAATCTCCTGGCTGCGGCCCACACGGTCCCTGAGTGCTTCAGGTGGATCTGTCCGTGAAACGTCAAAAGGTCGAGGGGGCCAAAGGTCAAAGCACCATTTGCCGCCTGGGTGAGCGGTGGTGGCCTTTCTTGTGTGGCTCCCAACTGAAATAGCCTCGGCCAGCGTTTGATGAACATATGAAAAATATGTTCCAGCCGGACGGTCGACGGGCCAGACATGCACACGGCCTGAGGTCAGGTTAGGCTGATAATGTCCCGTTAGTCTTTTACACACAAAAAACAGGGCAAGAGAAACACGGTTTGCGGTTTAAAACACAGATCCAGCCTTCATAACACTGGCTGGACTCACCGCCAATAACGGGGAACGCTGAGACGCCGTCTCCCGGCGCCACTGCCGCGAAAAACCTCCAATTGCAACGAGAAAATAAGGACTTTCTCACTATCGAGTGAGCTCATCTGATGTCCTTCTTTTCCTGTGGCCATAAATGCGACGGCCATTAGAGGGCACCTGGCGCCTAAACGCAAACGCTGCGCCTCTCATGGGTTCCAGGGTTGGGAACCATGGTGACAAATGTATATGTAATTGAATAAAGCAGGTGAAACCGGAGCAACGAGGACACGGCCTGTCGCATTCGTCCCCAGACTGCACGTCGGTCAGGTTTATTAACGTTCCGCACATTCGTTTTAACACAGACACCCGTTACTTTTCGTATCATTTCAGTTTCAATAACCTCTCAGTCTCTTTAGTTCAGTGGTCCATCATCGTCACATTTCAGTTCCATTTTCCACTTGGTTTCCATCAGTCACATTGATCAGTTATGTTTGTGTTAAATGCAACAAAACTGAACATTCTTTGCCATGAAGGTGCAATATTTTCTCCACAGTTGATATTTGGTGCAAATCACTTTACTGCAATGCCTCTTTGCATTTACTGTACTGGGACCTCACCCCCATTTCACCTGCGTCCGAAATGCCATACTAAACAGTATGTACTCAAAAAGTATACTTAGGTTCAGCACACTTTTGAGTAAATACCAGTAGTATGCATTAATTCGGACGTACTACTCAGAGTCGGGAGGGAACGTTGTTACCATGGTGACCACTCCTATCAACGCAGCTGCGCACCGCTCCGCTCTTGCCCGTCTACCTTAGCTACTAAACATCGCCGCGTTGCATTGTGGGGGGTTTCTGCTTAGCTAGTGTCCATCAATCCATACTAATAAATTTCTCTGGAATTAGTATGATAGTGCGTACTATTGTGTACATACTAATGTTTCGGACGCACTAAAAAAAAATCTCACATACTGGAATTTCGGACGCAGCCATTATTTAGGAAGCGGCGGTGTTACACTTCTGTGGACTTGTCAGATTTCACTCGACCTGCCTCTCAAATAACTGCATTCGGCCTCGGTAATACGCTCGCAAAACCACATGGAAGTTCGCTCATTTTATGTATTATCTTCGAATAAAAGTGCTTTCCCTATCGCTGAATCCCGGTGCCAAAGTGCCACCACACGTCAAACCCCGTCAGCGTAAAGACGCGGGAGCCACACACGCGCGTCAGCGGCTCGCGCCAACTTTCTTCGCTTATTTCACGTGCCAAAAGTTACCGAAACCTCTTAAAACGCGTCACCGACACTTAATTGCGTACACCCGAGCCTCGTGAGCCAGGCGTTTGTGTTCATTCGCAAATGACTTACCTGTTTAGGGCAGGTGAGACGGGAGCAAGGAGGAGAAAACCGGTGGTATTTTAATGCGAAGGTGCGCGCCCCTTTTGACGTCCCAGCGGCAACAAACAACAAACAAACAAAGGTTCCGCCTTAATGTCACCTACCGGTGCAACCTTAAAATACTAATAAATTTAAAAAAAAAAAAGATCATTCTGCTTTTTTTCCCCATCACTTAATTGCGGTCACACTTTTATTTAAGTTTTCGACTGTCTCGCGTTCTCCAAACTTCACCATTCCGGCCGTCTGGCACCATGAATAGAAAAGCGGGCAGTTGAATGGAAGAGGAGGACGAGCAAAAGAGGAGGGAAGCAAACGGAAGAAAATACATCTGTTTAAGCATACTGACATGGCCTTCACATCGGAGGCCGGCCAATGCGGGAAAATATTTCCGCTGTCAAAATCATTTTGGCAAGCAATGTCGGGAATTTGAGCAAACCGCGCCGTCATGTACCTTGCAAAAATTACCGAGCCCGAGCACAAAGCGCATTAATTGCTCGCTCCAAACTGTTGGCCCAAACCTCATTTCAAGGTTGCATTCCCAGCCGTATTTAAACTTTAAAGGTGACACTGAACATTTAATTTTTTTTTTTTTCTTTTTTTTTTTTTACAGCCTGTAGCTGCAGCCAGCCGGGCTAAATTCGGGGCTGCTGATAATGAAGTGGCGTCAGTGTACCATTTCTTCAGCAAAAAAATATCTCCTTTGGATTACTTTTCTCCACAACCTCACCCCACCCCTCTTAAGTGACACCCATTAATCACATTAAGACGTGGGAGAACTGTCTGCCGAGCGTCGGTCTTGGCTGACCCCAACATTTGGAGAGCGCAGATAAAGCCGTTGCACTGACAGCTCTGAAATAGCCCCTCTTTTCTTGGGTCAGCATTTAGGCGAATATGAATATTATTATGCATAAAAAAAAGAGGGAAAACAATTGAGTCCTTACTTCAGAGGAGTTGAATGACATTGGGAATTTTTTTGCAGCCGCGGATGAATTATGTGGGTGGGTTTCATTTTAATGGTTACCGGGAGTCTCTGTGCGGTGACTTGATGTCTGCTGCTCCAATTGTATGACTGTATAAGATCATCATTAAAGTCTATCTCCAGAGCGCCATTGCTATATTAGTATTAATAAAACACTTGGGGGATTGTGCAGATCAATGCTGACTGCTGTTTCTATCGCATTCCTTAATTCAGAAACCATTGAATATTATGGCGCTCTTTGTGAGGCTACATTCCAATCAAAATGTCTCTGAATAGAAACTAACATCATTGCCCTTAATGTCACATAACATTATCAGCTCTGTGGTTTAGCACAATGGCGCCATTGTGTTCCGTGGCGAGGGGGTCTTATCAGTGGAAGACAGGAAAGGAGGAAATGAATAGAATAAAAGTAAATTTGATCTCCCAACGCTGGATCTGGACACCTTGTTCATACATTTTTCACAGCAGTGTTTGTTTCGACTTGAATACGTTTTTTTTTTTTTTTTGGGTGAATATGACAGCCGGTTGGCGACAGTTTAATATGATAACAATTTTTAAAAGTTTCAAGCTGAGGCGCAATCACTTTTTTTTTTTCTTCGTTTTTTAGAGATACTAATCCCCTCAGCTCCAATGGCAAATTTCCAAAGATCCGGCTTCTACCTGTAATTTTAGATTAAAACCAGCGGAAAACATGAGCAATAACCCTTTACACACTGACGCAAGTAAATGAGCCTCCATTACTGCGTCCCGCTCTTGTTTCTGTGGCAACATTGAACCAGTTTACTGCATGATTGAAGACTGTGTCATTAGGCTGCATTTTTCGATGTTTTCACAAAAATGGTGGTTTGATTTTATAGATGAGAGTACACAAAAGTATCGGAGAACGGATTCATGGTTAAGAAAAATTGAAAATGAAAGTGAATGTTGAGAAGCTACTTTAAATATTAGAAATATCAACGACCATTTCTCATCAAAATCTAACAACTGGGCTGATTTACTCTCTGCATGGACACCAAAGTCAAAGTGGGAAACCTAACTGGACATTTGCAATAGTTCTGGAAAATACTCCGGATTAAATCCCTGTCCAGAATGACGTCAGAGCGCCGTGCTGGAGGAAGGAGGTCAAAGGTCTCCGTGGCACAGTTGATGGTAGACGTGCAGCCAGGTTACCAGAATAAAATGTTGGCATTGCATGCCTCTGCAAACCACAGATGCGTTTAATCTCGATGTCTTTATAGTGAGAAAGTTCTAAAGTTGTTTTCAAACTGCGAGTTCCGCAACTTCAACCCAGGTGACAAGCAACCGTTTCTGTGCCTGAACCAAACAGGATCTTTAAGGACACAACAGAGACACGACAGAAAGCATCATTTTCAAGACTGAATTTCATTTCAATAGGCCGTGCTGCCAATGATAACACAGAATTGTAGAAATGACACATATGTTTGGTTGATAAATGTTGAGAATATATATATATATGTCCTGAAAGTTGGGGTAATCTTGTTTTCAGACACATTCCTCTTTCTTTTCCTGTTTACACACATCAGTAATCACTTCTGACTAGACTGACCAATAAAGTTTTGAGAAGATATATACTTCACCTATCAAGAATAAATCATATTGTCACGATCATTTCATGGGAAGAGGTAAAAAAGTTTTTATTGGCAACAGTGTATACACAGTATATACAGTTCATACACACCGATTAAGTACAACAATATGACCTCAGGAGAATCTAGAGCAACAGCCCTGCAATAAATTCTCCCTTCAGGTGCAGTTTTGTATTGATTTTTTATGGAATCTTTTTGAGAGAGGGGTTTTGAAATATTTTGATTGTTACTGGGACTGTAATTTGTGATGCTATTGAACTGGATTGGGATAGGTGTTCCTAATATTTTGGTCATCCGCTCATTTGCATTTGGATGACAGATATGTCAACACCTCTCTCAAACAGATTCAATCAAAATACAACCATAAAACTCCTCCTGAAGGGAGAATTTATTGCAGGGCTGTTGCATTATATTCTACAGTAAACATGCATTGATCTCAATGTAATGCTTGATTGCATGTACACAGTATATACACAGTATATACTGTACACACACCTGCTGTTTACATTTAATTTGCATAAATGCACTTTTTTTTTCCTGGCGACTGGATTGAGATATTAGCTCACATGACAGATTATATTAGAAAAGCCCTCCTTAGTAAATTAACCAACCTTTGTGTGCGGGTCGGGGGGGTGCACCTAAATTTAAATGTCACAGAATTATTAATTGTCTTAAAGCAGCAAATAGCACAACCGAGCAACAGCAGCCTCGGCAGACACAACTGTTAGTTACAGGATGCCGGTACATTTATATCCTGTGATGTGTTGGTGGAGAGAGAACCGGCGCTGGTGTGACACTGAAACATGGTCTAACATGCAGTGAAAAAGACTTTTGGTTCTACTGTCACGTCCTTTGTGCTTGTGGGCGACGTCCATCAAGGTCTGGACCCGCAGCAGTTGCAATAGAAAAGCAGTTGCTAATAGCTAGCAGTTACGCTGGCTTGAGCGACCCGTGGGAGCGATCTCGCTGCTCTGTTTCACTCCTCTGCTTCCCTTCCGGTCTTTCCACCTCCTCTACAATGTCTTTCCCGAGAATTCCGAGCTACCCTCTAGCGCTTTTGAGGTCCGGGGACCCGACCCGCTCAGCTCGGGCGATCACCGTGCGGCGTGGGAATGAAGGCTCCGCCCATGCTCCCCGTCGCGAGTCAGCGCACCATCCAAAACGACTCTGACCTTTTAGTTTAAGGTAAAAAAGTTCCTCGTCGCCGCTTCTAACGTGCGTGCCGGTTGGAAAAAGAAGAAATAAAATCATCGGCACATGAAAGCGGGGACGGCGCGTCTCCCGGCAGCGTCTTTCATGTCTTTGCGCAGGAACTCCAACTTGAGTTCAGTTAAATTTGAAGAATATGTAATGTAACGTAGTTGGTGTCTGTTTTATTTCATCCCTAAAGGATACAAGAGAGCGGCGAGTTCCACCGGAGCTCCAGCTACATATTTTCCTGTTTGTTCCTCTCGTGATTTGTGTTTTCGGGCGGACGGAGATCTGCACAGACAGATGGAAAAAAACAGTTGCGGAGGTCCCTGAAGGTACGAAAGCTTGTTGTGCCAGATCTGATCAGGCTGAATTGAAAGGGGAGGGGGGTTGTTCAGCAAGGTTTTGGGTTTTATTTTTCCCCTCATCGCTGTCTGGCAGGTACAATGCTAGAAACTTTCCTGACCTCCCTGATGGCAGATTTCAGGTGCAAACGATGTTCTATGAAATTCCAAAATAGCACCCCTAAGCCTCTGCTGTGGACACACCGCATCCTCCTCTGCCAATGTTTGTTGGACACCTCGTGCAGACATTATGAGCCGCGCTGGTTCTGACCTGACAACAGAGAGTGGGGGATGTGGGGGACAAGGACATGAGTTTAAAAAAAAAAAAAAAAAAAAAATCAAATGTCAGCAGAGCTTAGTTCTGATCAAACATTCTGTTCAAACTGATAGCGACCCGGATGCTCGAGCCTCGCGGGAGCCGAGTAAATGAGTAAAACAAAATCAAACACAGCACGTGTGTGCTCTCACGCATGTCTGATTGGAAAAACAAAAAAAAAAAAAAAAAAACAAAAAAAAAAAAAAAACCCCCC
>CAAKHG010045030.1:0-13699 GCA_901007715.1 Dactylopterus volitans
TATGATGAGTTTTTGTTTCTGTAGGAGAGGTGTTGAAAACATTCTAATGATTGTTATTTGGACTGATGATGAACTGTGCTGGGTTATACTGAGACGTGTCCCTAATATTTCGGTCACTCCACTCATCTGCATTCGGTTGACAAATGTTTGGGGACACCTCTCAGTGTAACCCAGTACTGTTTAATAGCATCATGATTTATAGTCCCAATAACAATCATTAGAATATGTCAACATCTCTCTCCATCAGATTCAACAAAAACTCATCGTAAAATTCCTCCTAAGGGGGGAATTTATTGCAGAACTATAGCATTATGGTCTGAGGTATTATTACATTATGCAGTGGTCATAATGTTATGCTTGGTCAGTGTATATGACAAGTACAAACTTACACTCCAGACAGACAACATGCATTTGCTGACATTTTGAGCCCAAGTGGACAGCTGTGCGGTTCTGTGACTGCATAAAGTGGAAGGGGTTGGTGCAATGGACCCTTCAGGTCCTGCCCATTTCACACTTGCAGCTCCTTGTGCCTGCGTCCTGCAGGGTTGCAATGCGACCTCATTTGACAAGACGGACAAACATTCACATGCCTGCATGAGCTCTCAAAATTGCCTCTGTGGTAGTTTCCCCTACAGTAGGTGGGTGGACCACATGTCATGCGAATGGCACACACACACACAAACGCACACACACACGGTCACATGGAGCAAACAATGCCAGCCACATGCTGCTGCCAAGGCTGGTAATTAATACAGATTCCAGCCCACAGAAACGTGAAGCTGCACCCTCAGGGACTGTCCTGCCCGATGTTGACCCTCTCTGCTAGTGGTTTACTTCAGGCTGCATACAAATAGTGTTTTCTTCATTAGTATTATTGACAGTCACTAACCTTAACCATGAACTTGGGTCCAAATGGATCCCAAGGCTGTGCAAGCATACACGCTGTTCCATTTGGACTCCGAATGAAATATTACGAAGAGATGGCTCTTTTTGGGACCATAAGGCAAAAAAAAAAAAAAAAAAATGAGGCGGCAGATGTAACACTGAGATCAGTTGAGTGAGTAGTGTTTTGATGGATCGCCTCTAATCTGTGACAAGACTCACATTTCGACTGAATAACCGCCTTTTATATGTCGCTCATCATCTTGTGGTGCCTTTCCTCAGGCTTGGTGAGTGTTACAGCCACATTCTGTTTTTCACTGAGACATTCATTCTCTTGAGAATTCAGCACTGACTCAGTCTCTCCATTATGCCATGATGGATGGACAGATGGATTTTAACATGGCTTCATTTATATCGCAATAGGTGATAATTACTATATGCCAAAGCTTTTCTCTGGGACTGTTTGCTTCAGGGTGCCCATAATGCCCCTTAGCAGTTCATTAAAACACTGATGCATACTGTTGTTGTTGTTGTTGAGAGAATCTGCTGCAAGTGAAATGTGGAACAACAAACCAATCACCAGGCCCAGTTAGAGACGGCTGCCTCGGTGTAAGCACAGCTCTTTTTTTTTTTTCTTTTTTTTTCAAACAAATGTCCTTGTTTTTTTGTGATATTTTGCAGATGCGCCACACTCAAAGCTCTGCTGCTTAACCCAGCACAGATGATTAAGGACACTCACTGAAGAGTGTCCCCGCTCCATCCAGCTTTTTTTTTTTTTTTTTTTTTTTTTTTAAACGCGACCATCAACTGAGCTTGCTGAGGTTTAAAATTGAAGGTGTTCAATAATAGGGGAGGAACTGCAGCCGCCGGCAGACATAATCAACCTGACATGTGGACGATGAACCAACGAGAGTTTGCAGTTGGATGGGAAAAGGTGCACCTGTGTTTTCAAGCCCAGCGAGAGAACAGAAAGGTCCCCAGGCCTTTTTTTTTTCCTCTTCCAACATGAGTCACCTTGTTTTGTGGACGGTCTACCTTACAGATCCAGCGCTCCCTCTGCCCACATTAAACGCCCGCTGCCTCACTTTCGCATAACGACTTCCGTTCAAACGCCGGACGTGCAACGCGTGTCATGTGGACAGAAACGGTGACATCAGAGAGACAGCGGCAGCTCAGTGGGAGGAGCACAAAGGTCAGGATGAGCGTGAGGACGTTCGTTCCTTTCATGCTGCCGTGTCAAAACGGGGAACAGCCGGACCTGCTGGCGACTGGCGGAGATAAGCCCAGCCATTCATCTGCCGCTGGAGCATCCTGACCCACACTCCTCTGATCTTCTCTCATGTTTACCTGACCAATGCCGAAACCTGAATTAAAAACGATAGTTATAAAATGCGGACCAAAAGAAATGTTTTTTTGGGGGTTTTTTTTGTATTTTTTGTTCAGTCTGTTTCATTTCATGGCCAAAGATTTCTCTTTTTAAACTTTTGCCATGTCACGTCAGGTTGTTTATCTTTGAGCAGAGTCACTTGGAGCTCTCTGTTCCAAAGTTTCAGGACACTCCCACAGCTTTTATGTCCTTCCAACTTGACAAACCGTTGAGCAATCTAGGCATGGTACTAGCAGAAATCTTTTTACCGCCATCTGCCAGAAAAAGACTCAAAATTTCATTGTCGAGGATGATTCTTTGGTCATTAGATTATTCTTCCGTCTGCTCCCTTTCATTCAATATGTGGGACTTTGGTGTTATTTTAAATTGTTCTTTTCTTTTTTCAATGAATGCAATGAAATATGAAAAATGTAAAAAGTGGAGACAAATCTAGTAAGCATGATAAGATTTTTCTTTAATTCTTATATCATATTGAACTGCTTTTAGCTCGATCCCGGGTAAACCATCTGCTCACTCTAGCACTGACGGGCGTATTAGTGAAGCTCCTATGAGATACTGAAATAGCATTTGCACAAGCATTCGAATAGCACACACTCTTTGGAAATACAATGATTAAGATTAAGATAGATTAGAAATCAATAACGCTCGAGTTTGTCCATTGGTGAGGAAGCTGAAGCAAAGAGTTAGCTTAGCATTGGGGCTAGCGACGGACGCAGCCAACTGCAAACCAGCACCTGCAACACTGACAAATGATCCAAAACATAAAGCCTGTAAAGACATAAACTGTGATTTTTTAATATTCTGGTTTTTACACATTACATAAACCGGACGAGATGTGTTACATAATTAGTTTCTGAGATAGACTTTTTGCTAAGCTGAACTGAGATAAGCTGGTACCTCCACGACTACAACTCCTGCCACCAGTGCCACCACCACGAGCCGCTGCTCGTGTTTGTACTTCTCATTGATCTGTTCATCCAACTCTTAGAAAGAATGCAAATGAGCCCGGTTCCTAAATAATTGAACTAATCCCTGCTTTGAATCCATATTCTGAAGTGATGTACAGCCCACATCAGTCCAGCATGCACTAATTGGCCCTCATTTTTAATCTTTCTTTGCTAATTAGCTCTTGTTTTTTTTTTTTCATTGACCTGACATGCAAACTAATAAATCACTTACCCCCGTGCAGCTCTCTCCCCATGGTAAAGACCGTACCGTGAGCCTCCCGTATCTAATGTCCTGCTCCCTCCCTGCTCATTTAACTGTGCTTCATTTGTATTCCATTATGTATTCAACGAAGCCTGCGGGATGGAAATGAATTGATATTGATTCCGGTCTTTTGAGGCATATAATTCCTCTTTTTGTAAACAAAAGGAACAAGCGCAAGTCGCCCACTTATCATTTTTTTGTGAAACGAATATCTTTTTTTTTTTTTTTGTGATTGGGTGTCGGCATGCTATCAATGGCAGCATCCTGACATATGAAGAGCTTCATCATTCCCTCTCTCTCCTTCTAAACAGTGTCCCGCCTCGCTGCCGCCCTCACGTACAGCCATAAATCAGCCATCTGAGAGCTGGGACCATCTCTGCCAGGCCCCGCTCATTGATTACACCACAGCGGGTAAGTGTAGCCTGATGAAGAGAAAGCCCAATTCAATTAGGGCTGCCTCACGAGACAGAAATATGTATCATCTACTGACCTGGATAAAAGGATGTCTTCCAGAGCTTTGACGGAGGTGGAGTTTAGGAGGTGGGAGTTAGAGCTAATTGGATTGCTGTGATCACTTCTGCGCTGCGGGTTGAACGTGTCAGGCGATGCTGAGTTTTATCCTTGTTTATGTTCTCAAAGGGGAGGGGAGGGTGCGAGGTTGTCCTCAGTGAATGAGAGTCAGAGGCCACTGACACACACACACACACACACAGATACACACACCAATCTGAGGATGGCAAACGCCACACCACTTTTCAGGCTGAAATATCTTAACAACTACTGGATGAATTGCCAAATTTTATCCACAATAATCCTTGCCAGAAGATGATTCTTTTGAAACGAGCGACTCCCTGACTTTTCCTCTCATTCCACGGGCTGGGTGACATTTGTGTGCGTCACGGATGTTTTTTTAGTGTCTCAAAAGCTGACGAGTCGCAGTGAAATTTGAAAGGCCGCCATGTCCCCCTCACAGTGAATTAAAACGTCTCCTTGGTGGTCCCTTGGCTTTTCAGCTATCGTGCAGTCATGAGGATAAAAATTTGAATTTGTCAAATACTTAGATGACCAACCGGCTGAAAAATGCAAGACGTTCACACAACCTTCAGCTGCTTGTCTTTAGTGCTAATTACAATTAATGGAAAACATGCGAATACATTATAACTGCTAGCAAACAGTATCTTTAAACATAGCTCAAAGTGCTGCTGAGCCTTCAACCACGCACACGTTTTCTTTAATAATAATAATAATAATAATGATAATGATATAGTGCCTTTTATTTTCATCGCGCCAAAGCAGCTGCTGGAGAACCACATGCTGATGATTTGCGGTTGATGCAAAAGAAACCGTTTTAGCCATTTTCTTGAACTCCATCCTTACATTCATTTCCGACCCAGCTGGCATCCCACTCTCTCTCTGAGTGAGCAATTCCCAACAAATTTGTTTTGCTGATTTTCCCTCATCATCTTTGTGCAGCTAGAGGTTTTATATTGTTTTTTATTTGTTTTGCGGGTTTGTTTGTTTTTTACACACAGCTCAGTTTCTTACAAAGAAGTGAGTCATTTTCACTGCAGACATTTATGGCCTCCCGGGACAGTTTTGCTGCTTTGACGAGGCTGCCTGTTGTTTCACATGTCACTTTAAAGTGGAGACTAGTGAATTATAAACTGCCAGCCAGGAGACAGAGACCAGAAGCGTAACATGAGAGTTGAGACGTTTCCTAATTTCATTTACACAGGATGATAACTCAGACTGCAGATAAATCAATATCAAACGCACACACCCATTTCTGTAAAGGCCAACTCATGATTGATTTCTCTCAGTTTAGCATATCAGGGTTCTGCATTAATCTTTGATGGTCAGAGATGAGATATCTCACATCACAGTGGTGATTTATTGGACCACTGTTGCTTTCATAAAGCCTCTCAATCACACTACTGTATCTCCGGACACTCATCGAGACGCCATTTCATCCTGGGTCAGACCAGTTATCTTGGTTTTTTCCCTTTTTTTTCCCCCTTCTTCTTCCAGCTGAGAGCAAAAGTCTCTTAATCATTGGGTGGCACCGACTCTCTCATGGCTACTGCTGAGAACCAATAACTCATCTTTCATAATTTTCAGGTTCAAGTTTGCGTCCAACGGGGCTCTTCCGAGTGAGTCCCTGGACCACAGAGAGCTGCCTGGCATCTCAGAGAGAAGCAAATAAATAAGACGAGAGACAAAACAGAAAAAAAACAAAAAAAAACAACAACAACAAAAAAAAAAGCCAGCACTGCACTCGCTATTTGCTCTTGATTGGAGTACATCACAGAGACGGCACACTCCGCCACCACATCCAGCGTTCTCTCAGGAGAGACTGTGCCTGCAACCTCAGTGGACAGGAAGCAGCAACATGGGATTGCGAAGCACTGTCGAATTTTCTTCCAGGGACGTCATTAAACGGCCTGAGGATAATTACCACCCAAATTATGCTCTTCCTAAAACACAAGGCTGTTTAAAACATAGTTGATTAGACTCTCTTAAAACATCCACTCCTGCAATGCAGCCATGTGGGGCATCGGCCTGATGGTGTCACCTGCGGCTCCGCTAAATAAAATCACATCAATAAAATCAGCTCGCATGTCATCGGCGCCCGCTTGTTTACACTTACAAAACGTACTTTTGAAATGACGGAAATGTGATCGACACATGATCGACACTCCACTGTTAAGTCCCCTTGCAGTTTTTAACCTTTATTAACATGTCAGAAAACACAAGGACCCAATTATGAGTGCTCGCAGGGTCTGGCTCTCCGAATCATTTGCGTTTGACGTGTCTGAACGACATAGAGGAGAGGCCTGCTAGACAGGTCCAAGTCATTCTAAGGCCGTAAAAGAATTTTTTTCAAGAGAAAAACTTATAAATCAGGGATGATTTGGTAAGGATTTGAAACTGCTGAAGGCCATCTTTAATATCTCTGTGAGATTCTTTTTAACTGTGTCTTTCTGTCTATTATAAATGGATTAGGATGAATTTTAATTTTTTTTTTTCATGGTTAGGGGATTGGCCCAAGAACCAGCTGATTAAAGTCTGGGAAAAATCCAGATCAGAGTACCAGACACAGGAATTTTTTAGGGCGAGGGACCCGGAGAGAGGTCATATATTTTGCCCAGAAATGACTGATATGGGGAGATTGAATCTGTGAATATCTTTCCAACCTTCTGTCCCTCTCGCGCTGCAAATATAAGGCAGACCTTGGCAGTCTTTGGGGGATAATATCATTCATGCTGTCACGCATCGATTACATGCATCATAATCGATAGCAGGCAGTGTTTATTCCCTCATGTTGTCAGCTCGTGACTGGCAGTTCAGGAGGCGCCGCCTATTCATTGTAATTAAAACGCGTTCTTTTGTCGATAGCGTTGCCGCTCTAACCATGATTAGCGCGCTCCCTCCAGACGTTTTGCCCCCGGAGACAACCGCCCGTGTCTGTGTACATTTATGATTGATGCATAAGGAATATTCAACAATCCCGCGATCGTCGTGTTGGTTCTTGCGAGATCATAATTTGCCCACTATCTTTCACCCGCACGTTACCTGTGATATTGTTGGTGATATCGGATAAGCTGCAATTTCATGTGCTGCAAGAGCAAGAAAGATTAACCTCCTGGGAAAACTTACTGGTGGACATCAACAAGGCAGGAAGCATAAACACGATAAACGGAACGTTCCACATTAGCATAATTTTTCTCCACTTGACGTGAGAACAAGGCCACAGGAAAAATTTTGGACTGTAAAGGATCATCAATCACAAATAAACTTATCTGAGCTGCATAATTTATGTATCCTCTCCATGTTGAGAAACTTTTCTTTGAGTTGCTTTTGAATTATTTAATCATATCGTTCCAATAGAGGTCCAACTGCATATTATTTTGACTGCACATTTGTAGTATTTTTGTCACATGCATATTTTAGAAGTTTGTTAAAAAAAAAAAAATCTGCCTTTGAGTGTGTTTCATAAGAATTCTTCCTCAGAATTGCCAGTGAATGATACCAGATTCAGATTTTCAGCAGGATTTTTTTTTTTTTTTTTTCAAACCTTAAAATTAAATGAGATGTAGAAAATATGCAGTAACAGTGTCAGCTTGAGAAAGTATCACTACTTATAATGTTGACGAATATAACCAGATTATTCCACCATCACATTAACAAGGAGGACATGATGCTATATCACATTCGGTGCGCCCTCATTTACTTTTACAAGAATTAACAAGTTGTCACATAAGTCCCTTTAGAGATGATGTCAGGGTGATGTGCCTTCCTCCTCAGGTTTACAAGAAACATAAATACGGCCATACCTCAGTGCAAAGCTTGATGGATGAATATTGCTTTGGTAGGGAGCCATTTGGAAGTGAAACAACAAAGCAAGGAGGGGGTCGAAGGCTCCTGAACACTGGGCTCCCGCACTGATCAGCGCTGCATGATGCAAACAGCAGAGGAGGAGGAGGAGGAGGAGGAGAAGAGGAAGGAGGAGCGAGCGGGGGGGCGGCGGCAGGGAGAACAGAGTCGCTGAGGCTCGCTGCTCTCAGTCTCTCTTCTCTGCTCCGCTCGCAAAGCAGCTTCTCTCTGATTTCCCTCTCTCCCTCGTAAACACCGACTCTCCCGCTCTCTCCTGCCTGAGCCGAGAAGAGCAAACGCAGCGGCATTGGAGCTCGCTCGCTCCAACTCCTCCCGCACCATGCTGCCCTGGAAAAGGAATAAGTTTGTCCTGGTGGAGGATGAGGCCAAGACTAAAGCCAAGAGCCTGGGAACTGGGCTGACTTACCACTCCATCCTCTCCTCTCTGCTGCGCTCCTGTCCGGACTTGCTTCCCGAATGCCACTTTGACTGGGTGGGCAGCATCTTCCACACCAAACGGCAGAAGGTGGAGCTGAACAAAGAGGAGCCTGTTTACAATGTGCGCTACCTGGGAAGTGTGGTCACTATCATGGCCAAGGGAGATGGCTGCACCCTGGAGGCGGTGGCCAAGATCTGGGCCAGGAGCAACTACGGGGATCAGAGTGTCAAGATGAGGTTGACTGTGGGACCGCAAGGCATCCGGATGAGTGCCGACAAATCCGGGAAAAAGAAACCCATCCATCTTTACTCCCTGAACAGGATCACCTACTGCACCGCTGACCCGTGCCGGCCCAAGATTCTGGCCTGGATCTACAGGCACCAGGTAAAGAACATGGCGGTGGTGCTTCGGTGTCACGCCGTCCTGGTTAGCAAGTCGGAGAAGGCCCAGGCCATCGCTCACAGCATTTACCAGAACGCCACCTCCGCCTTCAGTGAGTTCAAGCGGCTGAAGCGTCAGAGCGACTTCCGCCACTGCCAGCAGCAGCTGCTGGGAGAGGAAGCGGTGCCCCTGATGCCACTGAGGAGGCTGCTCAACGGGCAGTGCCACTACAGACCGCCTGCCGACAACCCTGGAAGTGCAACCCGCCTCTGCTCCATCACGGAGGAGGAGGAGGAGGAAGAAGAGGAGGAGGAGGAGGAGGAAGGCAGCAAGGACGAACAGCCGGCGGCAGACGAACCACAGGAGCAGGAGGATATAAAGGACCAGCGAGACAAGCAGAAGGTTTTAACAACAAACACAGACCCCACTCAGTTATTATCAGAGTTGGACCTCGGGGACATTGCGAGACTGGAGCAGTGCCAAATCAACTTCGTCAGCGACAGCAACAACAACACCTTCACGTTTATAACCTCTCTGGTGTGACCGTCGCTTTGCAGGAGCGCCTTTCTGCGAGACTACAGTAACACATTCCTCTGTTTGCCCTTCACCGGTACCCACTCAGGCTCCCTCCTCCCCACCGCCTCCCCCCCCTGTCCACGTAATGTGAAGTGTTTACCAGGAACTTCTCCCACCCGTGAGTGATGGAGAGAAGCCAGACGGCCGTCCTGTGGGAGTTATTTCTATTCCAACCAGATGGCGCAGACGCGGCCGTGTGAATGTGGCGGTTCGGGAAACTGTGTTTACAAGGAGGGGAACGGCGATGCACAGACGAAGCATAGCACAATGACGAACGAGGACCGTGGTTCAGGAGAAGAGCACTGACTGACTGACTGACGCTGAGCTCACTGACATGCTGGTCACTTATTGAGCGCAGCACTGATCCAGGATGTGTTTATTAGTCCTGTACGTCTTAGTTTTGTGGGTATAATCAACAGTATCTGCCAGCAGGGACATTTGTAGGATTGACTTGTAATATGTTTTGATTTTTTTGTTTGTTTTTTTAAAGGGGAGGCTCTTGGTAAATTTGTGTAATTTTTTTCTAAAATGACAATCTTGTTCACAGACTGAGCTTTGTGAGTGCTTACTACTGCAAGGAGAAGTTTATTACTGTTTTACTAATGATCCCAGACGACTAATGAATATGGATATAATTTAGGAACCAAGCCATTGAGTTGACATGTTTATTACTGCCATTTGTCAGTGTCCTTATCATTTATGCATGACATGTCAGCAGTAACCTTTCATGCTGAGCTTTTGTCTTCTGTTGTTTTCATGTGACATCCTCAGTCCTTTTGGCTTTTAAAATTAACACTGTGATAAATGTTTGCCCAGGCACAAATACACAAATATTCATACAGCAAAGATTATTTATGAATAATGCTTCTTTTTTTTTGCGGTGTCACTTTTTTTTTTGTAAATGGAAACTAAAAGCAGATCTCAGTTTGTCATAACTGTGCCAAATGTGTGTTTTGCCCTTGCAAAAAAAAAGAAATACAAAATTCAGGTCCAAATTTTAGATGGACCCCCACAATGTATCAAAAATGTTTTGAATAGGACCCGTTTCCTGTTGCTGATGGCTGTGCGACTGTCGAAAGATGCATTGTGATCATTAGAAGAGGAAGTTATTTAAATATTTATTTTCAAAATATGATGAATAAAAATCACCCTCACCCAGGTCTCCTTCTTGAATCTCGGATGGAAGGCAACCCTAGAAGTATGATCAAAAAAGACTATTCCGCGAGTCCAGCGCTTCTCAGTTCCACCGGTGTGCATTTGCATTTTTCAGATGGGAAAGTACGTGTAACCTGCGCTTCAAAGACAATAAAAAACAACAACAACAAAAAAAGTACAGCATATTGTGCCGGTGTAATCTGCCTGCTGAGCTTTGAGAAAAATAGCTTTCGCCTCAAGAAGTCCACCATGTCAACTTTAAATTGGCAGTCAGTCCCATTGAATGTTAATGTGGTCTGATGATTTCCTGCAGGCCTTTCCCGGCCCTTCAGTCTGAGGGGAGCAATTAATCAGCAGATAGAATGACTCGGGAAATGAACATGAAGCACCTGCCTCGGCAAGATCGCTGTCAGGCTCTGACAGAAGCGACCGATCCGAAACGGGGACCGGGGAGTTGACTCACAGCCATTTCACTACTAACATCAGCCATTTTATTGAAGACAAAGCCTTTAAACGTTTGGACCAACACACCTGGGACAAGGGCGAAGCATTCATTACTGCGGCACGCCGGAGTAGCGTTTCCGCAGTAAAACAGTTCACCGTCATCAACTTTGAAGAGGAATAAACGAGTTTTCATTTATTCGCTTTGCTCGGTATTGCTGAGATGAAGTTATTTATTCTGTTTCTAGGGCAGATGGCAAAAAAAAAAAAAAAAAAAAGAAAGTCCTCCCACAAGTTATGTGCAGTCTGCTGCTTAGTCATTTCACTGTAGATACTGCAAGAGCAGAATGAACACCAAGGTCATAAAAAAAGAGGGGTGTTTATGGCTCTCCTTTGCAATCTTGTCACCCTCTCTAAAAAAAAAACAAACCGCAGCCAGAGCCAGTTTCCATCCCACACACCGATAGAGCTACAGCAACATCAAGGTTGTCACCATCTTTACAACCGCACAAGCGTGCAGGGCGCCGTTTCACTCAAAAAAGCAGTTGGGTGATTCCATAAGCATCCATCATAGACAATGAACCCATTGGCCACGTCGCGGTGTGATGCATATATTAATGCGCCATGAAATTATTGATGCTGTAACTGTTAATTCATTCTCTTTAATTGTTTGCCATGACGACATCAAAAAGCAGCACGGTGCTGACGGTCCACATTAGGAATTCTGCTTTTTGAAGGGGAACAGGTGCTGCTCCGGTGAAAATCACTTCAAATGGCTTCGGTTTGAGGTGGATTCTTACCGCTGGAAACTCTTGAGATCCATATTATTCTTTTTCCCCGAAATAAGCTCCCTCAGAGGGAGAGCAGGATCCAATTTCAAGCAGTGAATATAGTGCAGAATTTAAATATCAAGAGGAACCCTTTGTTTTTTTTTGATACCGTTTTGCTTGCACTTAAATCTTGACACTCCACGTTTTTTTGCAACCATAAACAGTTATTTATTAAGTGCACAATGAAGTGTCTGACGTTCCACGCGGCGCGGGCGACGCTCACGCTGCCAGGGCTTCATTATTGGCGAGGGGTTAGCGAGAGAGCCGCCGTGCTTTTGTGTAAACATAACTCTTGTCAAGCAAACAGAAAAGCGAGAGCAGATGGCGGGAGCAAGGTGCATGCTGGGTCCTATCACCGTCATCTCAGAATAACAAGGGCTCAAGCCCGTGATCCGTTCGGAGCTTGTTTTGTTTTGTCACATCGTCAGCCGCCGGGAGGGGACGGTGGATGGGTAGGGGGCTCGTAAGGAGCAGGAAATTGAATCAAACGTAGCAGACACTGGCCTGTCAGGTAATAAGGAGCGCTGCGCCGGCTTACCACGGGGTGCCTTCGAGGACCCGCGAAAGATCCTGTTCCCATGCAGCGTCTGTGATGTGAACACAAAGGAGGTGAGCGCGCGGAGGCACCGCGGGCCTCCTTGTCTCCATGATGACGGGGAGGAAGCGGAGGAGCCAAATGTTGCATCTGAGAGCAGCCGGCAGCAGGTGTTTAAGCCATGTCGTTCCAGCGAGCGGCTTCTGTATGAGGAGGGACGTTCCGATCGCGAGGGGGACAGCACCAATCAGCCAGACCCTCCAAACCCTCCAAACCAAAGCGCCACGTTGCCGAGATCATCTGATGATCCTGCGCTGTCGAAGGACTCGTGCTTCAAGCGACCAAACAATCAGGGGGCCATTTTCCATCTCATGCATAACTCATAGTGTCCCCTGATAAATGAGTTGCACGCTGCAAACGGCTGTGCTCTTGAGCTCGCTGCCCAGCAGCGGCGTGCCATTGCGGCGCAGGATGCTTCACTTGGCAGGGCAGCACCTTATAGATGTGCGTTCATGATTTTCCCATCGCTTTTTGGTTTTGGCTGAAATACTTTTTATGTCGAGCGTTATTATAGTCAAAGCTCTCCACACGCTCCTAAATCGAGTGAGAACTCAAAGAATCTCCCGCAGCTACAACTGTTCCGCTGCGCTCCAGCGCCAGTGAGCGCAACTATACAGCTAACTAATTCATGAGAATCAGGGATTAGTAACTGCCAGCCCATAAAAACATAATAAGTTATGCCAAAAAATTTTTTCAGGGAAGAAGTCTGAGGCGACAAAATCTTGCCCCGGGAAAATGCGCGCACGCGTTTTGCATGACAATGAGGCTCAGAAATGTGAATAACAGCCGTTGACTCTTATCTGTCTGCGAGGGTGCATGTTTTTTTTGTTTGTTTTTTTTTTTTTTTGCCGAGATGGAAAAAGGCCACAGCCAAATTCACGGCGAGGAAACGAGTGAGCGCTGTGGTCTTGGAACGGCGTTTCAGTCAGAGTCGCCGCTCGCGCCTGCCCGAATTCCGCTGCTGAGTTTATCGGAAATGAGCAACGTAAAATATCCCCTGCTCTTTCCATCACTGTTCCTCTATTAGCTGTGTTTGAATGACAAGCTGTAGAATTGGTGTCACAGAGACGAGAACACGTTAGTCTGTTAAAGCGACCCTGTCATCCACCGCCTGATGTCTTTCTACTGCAGGCTTCAGGGCAGGCGGATGGTGGAAGGTTGTCCGTCCCCTGACGTCACCACGGAGCCATTACGCCGACTAATTACGAAATCAATAACCGGGTTGGTGTTTTTCCAAAGCGCTCGTCTGCGGCAGCCGCCGCCGCTCTTGTCCTCGCGGCAGGTGTGTTTAAACTGTCCTGTGGCCGTGCGTCAGCGCGCCGATTGTTCTGGCGAGATCTGGCTGCGCGCGGCGTTGACCTCGCCTGACCCCCGCCGAACCGCGCTGACTGCAGCCGCTGAGTGCAGCCGCTGAGTGCGACACCAGCGGC
>CAAKHG010045032.1:0-43222 GCA_901007715.1 Dactylopterus volitans
GCTTGAATACTTTTATTGTGTGTTGTCTATTATCTATGTTAATTGTAAAAAATGTGTGTCAGAAGAAGAAGAAGCCGAATCAAAAAAGATTATTTGGCATTATTTGGTACTTCCACTTGAAGAGTGCATTCTAGTACTCATTCCAGAGTTTCAGGCATTCAGTCCAGCCAGTAACTTCCTTGTGTTCTCTTTCGAGCTACTAAGTTCATCCAGCAGACATCTGTCTTGAAATAGTAGTGAAAGGTTTGCCAGACAACTCGTCTTGGTGGTAACTCGAAATCACTGCAGCAGTACAAGCAAGCATGAAACAAAGCAGCCCGGAATCCTTAGATGTTATACATTCAAATCACATGCTTGGTTTTTCATGCAGCTTTCTTTTGGGAGTGAATAGCCTTCTGTTTTCTGCATTGGTTTTAAATTGGCCTTTTGGTATCATTAGACCATTAAAGCAACCAAGTAAGTGTGTATAATGGTGGATCAATGGAATATCTCGCCATAATACATTTCCCTTGACATTACCCTCTGGGCTGCAACCCTCAGAAAATTAACAATGTTAATAATACTGCGACGGAGGGGGAAAATTGAAATGATTAGATGTGTTTTACTTTGCTGCTGATGGAAATGTGGTGAGAGGGAATCAGGGTCAGGGATAGACTTGCCTTGCAGCATGACTCCGTGCTATTTTTCCAGGCTGTGTGGTCAAAGATTCGGAGAGCTTGTCAACGGAAAATGAGGGAGTGAAAGAAGTAGGGGAGAAGAGGGGGAGAGGGAGACGTATAGACAGAGAGACTGGAGGAGAGAGAGAGACAGGAAGAGGGACAGAAAGACAGAGTGAGAGGTTCCAAACATACCAGTGGATATCATGTTCATTTGTCCCTCCACTGATGCTGCTGATTCTCACATTAGATGTTAGTCACTTATGCCGTTTTGAGTCAGACACGAAAAGCACAAACATGCTTTTAGTAAAATGACCTGCCTGGACTTGAGTGGTCTGTCTCTACTTCAGGGCAAGTTGGTGGTTTTGAGTAATCCAACCACCATCAGGCTGCATTTCAGCTGGTGGACAGAACATACTCGGTCACCAGACATGGTGGTAATCAAATAGAGCGACAAGGAGAAAGTAATTCTTTCCCGAAATGAAGATTTTCCTACTCACACGAGAACTTTTTGCAGCAATGCAAAATAAGGAGAAAACCAGCAAAATGTGTCTTGCTGTTCAAAATTCAGGTTTTTATAAATACCCCCAGCAAAGTCTAGTTCGTTCCCGTCCATCTGTGATGTCCCAGTGACCACAGGTCAGGTATAATCCCACATGGCACTGAGAGGATATTATTTGTCTTCCTCTTTGAAGAAATTCTACTGAAAGACACAACGGTTATACTCCTTTAAGACTGCAAATGCTGCCTCGTATGCCTAACAAACTAGCTCATCATAAAGGCTATTACATGCAAGCATCAACAATCATCTAAAACACAGAAGTCCATCTACTCGCAAATCCCAGTCCACCGCCTTCTTGCTGTACACAAGCCCACGTCTGGCCTGTAATCTCCCTGTCTGTCAAAGAGACCTGTGGCCACCTAATGACCCCAACAGGCGTCATGCGTGCAATTGGCCAGGATGGCGCAATGATAGCAATGACAGTCTCTTTCAATATCTCTTTATACACCCTGTGTGAAATGAGAGGGAGTTCAATGCTTTTGTCTGGACACTGCAGAGGCACCTGGTAGGATTGTGTATGTGGGTGACTCTTGACAGAAATAATGCATGTTACTTATGTATGCTCTTTTGCTGGCATGATTGCCAACTTACCAACTATTAAGACCCCCTTAGTGACGAATCCCAACTTCTTGGAAAAGCCTAATTTCCATATGACAGAATTGCCTGTAGAGCAAGACAACCAACCAGAGGTAAATGGCTGACACCACTACTGCAGGCAGAATGAACATATGAAAACAAATGTACACAAGTTTACTGATTATAGGATGACATTATCGAGCAACACCGGATGATTTTGTGAGCAGGCTTCAGCTAATTTCAATCTAGTGTTCGTCTAGTGTAGTTGGCAACAATGGTCCCTGGTGGGACTTTGATTATGCACTGGGGGCCCAATGGCTGGTCTGACTAACACCTTAACATCTGTATCCGAATGCAGTATTCTACGCTTGAAATCCATACTCGTGAGGCTGCTGGGCAGTGTAAAGAAAAGAGAAACAACGCTGTTACATATGTGACTTATGATGTGAATTTTGTCAAAACTCAACTCACTAGTTGGGGTCTTGTTGTGCTTGATAAAAAAAAACAAAAAAAACATTTAGATTTGTTGCAGGATGATTGTCATTTGCCTGCACCCAGCAATTTGTCCGGGAAACGTGAGAGGCGAGCTGAGGCTGAGAGCCGAAACAAAGCAATAGTTGGTTCAGGTTTAAAAGGCCTGATAGCAGAAAAAGTACTCTGTGAATTATGCCGCGCGGCGGTGGCTGCATTAGATACAATACAAGCAATCTTTCCAAACACCTCAAATTAAAAACACACTCTGGAGTGTGTGTACGTCATGTATCCTTTTAGAGGCATTTATGTTGAAATTTTAAAACAATTATACAGGTGAAATACTGTAACTGTCTGTTCTTCAAATTATTCCATGTTATCAATTTTAGGTCATACTGCCCAGATCTAGACTCATCCTGTGTAGGCTGGCCTTCGTTTGCTATTCCACATGACTGTTAAGTTTTTTTATTCAAAAATAGAATTGTAAAGGAGACCATGCTTGCCTGGTACCTTAGGTTACAATGACTAAAATTAATGTAATACAATCTTTAAATTATTTCTCAGTTTTCATAGTTTTCCATTAGTGCAACACTACCAAAAATATTACGGAAGCCGAGAAGGGCCATACATTAATACATTATATTTCCTCTTTTTTTCCGTGATAACGAGTTAATTATCTCGAGATCTCGAGAAAACAAAATTTTGTTTTCCCAAGATAACGGGATCATTTTCTGGAGATCTCGAGAAAACTAAACTTTGTTTTCTCGAGATAACGAGGTAATTAATTCAAGATATCAAGAAAACAAACATAATATGAGGGGCCTTTCCTTCACGCGCGATTCCCTAAAGCTGAAGCCTCGCTGGCCGTCTCTTTAAATGACGCACACTGATGTGAATATTATCTGTAACAGCGAGGCATGATGCTATTTCAGCCTGCATGAGGCCCTGACTGAAAAGACATATGATGCGGTGATCAATGTGCTCCTGCTCCGACGACACTGCAGCACTGAATGACGTTTCCTCGTACTCGTACTCGTCTGCTGCTTATCCAGGTCCGGGTCGCGGGGTCAGCAGCTTCAGGAGGGAAGCCCAGACAGCCCTCGCCCCAGCCACTTCCACCAGCTCCGCCGGAGGGACCCCCAGTCGTTCCCAGGCCAGGCGAGAGATATAATCCCTCCTCCTGGTCCTGGGTCGGCCATGACTTGGAGGTGCTGATTTGCATCCATGCATTCGAATGACATTTCCTGCAATGATTTATATAGTTTTGTTTTCTCGAGATCGCCTATTAATTAATTTTCTTGTTATCTCAAAAAAACCCAAACGAAATTAACTCGTTGTCACGGGAAAACGAAGAAAATACAACGTATGAATGTATTACCCTTCTCGGCTTCCGTAAAATATGTCTCGTTGAGGAGGGTTATTTTTAGTTTTTTCCGATGATATTAAACCGAACCCTTAGCCCTTCAATAGTGCTGCCGACTTCATTTGACTTAAAACTTGACAGCATATCATTTTCATCACAGCCCAAATAATTGATAATGTTATTGGTCTCAGTTACCCCAATGTCATTACTAACATACTTGAGAAAGAAAAATGTCATTTTCATCTTGGAATTTGTGCGATCCCCACCACCCCCCGAAGTTTCATAGACACAAGTGTGTTTCCTTTTTATGATTCCCCCACACAATTAGCTGTTTTTTGTTCTTTAATATTAACTAACTTATTGATTTCTTCAAGCAGTGTCATGTCAGAATGGCTCTGACCACCAAGCAGCCCACCACCTTCTCCTCTCTCACTGCTGGTTTATACAGTACATATTTAGTCAGTGCCCCCAGACCCTGACAGCAGCTGGTGCTGAGGTTTGGGTGGGAGCTCATTATTCCTTGGTGGAGCCCTGCCAGAAAGGAGGGGAGGGGTTTTTTTTTTAAGGGAGAAAATTGAGGTTTTCTTTTTTGGGTTACTTTATTTCGTATGGGCAAATCTAAGTCCACGCGTCATGTGATCTGTTCCATGTGTGGTGTGTGCCACCAGCAGTCATCTTTGGTCTCCTCACCCTGACTGGAAATAACTTCCGTTCTCCTTTATTTAATGAACTCCCCTCCTTGATGTTCTTATTTCACCGTAATGATGAGAATTTAACTGGCTCACTGGAAAAGCTGTCTCACTTTTAGAAAATATTTTTCTATTTTTTTTAAAATTATTTTTAAATTTTACCTGGCTCATGAAATCCTCTTTTTTTAAATATAGTTGATGCAGTTATGTCAACTGACTGTTTTACATTAAACAAACAAATGAACTTTCATAGGTCTCACTTAACCTGAGGAGGATAAAGCTCACATGACGAGGGCCTGTTGCTTAGCTGTAACTGTGATTGTTTCTTTCTGTGGAGCATTTTTTCACCCTCATGAGATCCACTTTAGCTCTGTGGTCCGCCACTTTCAAGACAAAGCCTCCATCTCCCGAACTCCTTTCCCCTGAGCAGCGGATTGTTCGGTGCTTTACATTTGATGTCTTGGGGCCATAACGATGTGGTTTGGAGGACTGGAATTATCATTTATTTATGAAAGACATATTCGCACTGCTGAAGAGGGATAATATGTTCAAGTGGGTCAAAAGAGCGCATTTGTCTGATCTGCTCTAGACGGGTGACCAAGAGTATCAGATGTCCCTGTTTATTGAGTGATTGTGTGGAACTGAAGTGAAGTGTTCTTGATTCGTATTTCCTCTTCTAGAGGGGAGAATGATGTGCAGTGACTTCCTGGTGATACTGATTAAGAGGAGTGAAGGGGATCAAGACGAGCACGAGCGGGTCAGAAAAAGAGGTTTTAAGCAGGATTCTGTACTTTCAAAACAGGATGCGGAAGAGTGTAGGCTCAGAATGGAAAAAAGCTGTGAGCTCTCTGAGAAACGGTGAGAAGAGTGGACACACAGTTCCGAAATAGAAACAATATTATAGGTAGGTAAAATAAGCATGTTGTAGCTAACGGGGACTTTATTACTTATAACCTGAAACCCCTAGAATCAAAACAAAAAGGCCAAGCTGCACCATATGTGCAAGAGGAAGCCCAAGTCTTCTCCTCTTTAGACCACCCAACGCTTCACCCACACACTCTCCTGAAAAACACTGAGACTGTGCAGAATCAACCAAACTTCACATATTTCGCAAGATCTTTTAGCTACACCGAATCATTTTAACTCATCTATTCCTTTATAATTGACTGAACACCAAACCACACACGTTTATTTAAATTAACGGTTCAAGGGTGCTGCAATAATACAAAACTTAAATAAGTACGTTAGATTGGATTTCCTCCCCTCCCCCAATTTCATCTAAGAGATAAACAATTTCTCCACGCTTACTGAGTCAAGTGGAGTGCAAATGTAAAAATTCTCTCAAAGCCCATGGCACGTTGACTGAAAATAAAGAAGAAACCTTCCTTCCCCCCACTTGCCTGAAGCCACAGCATGTGGTCTACTCTGTTGCTGCTCTAAAAATGGCAGGCGGGCGGCCTCGGGAGAAGCCCAGAACAGCCTTCACCGTAATGGCCGTGTGGGTGTGGCCCCTTGTAGATGGCTTTTGAGGGGGCCCCTCCCGGACGCCCGCACCCCTTGCCAGCGCCCAAGGGCTCCAGGCTGCCTGACCAGAGACACCGCGATGCGGCCCACGCTGAATCCAGGCCGAGCCGGGCTAGGGTGGGCTGGGCTAGTCCAGGACCAGCATCAGCTTCGTAGCTGCTTCGTAGCAGGTTCCTGCACTCCTGCCCTCTGCTGGGGTCATACAGGAAAAAGGTCAATAAATATAGATTTCTACCAAACCGTCAAACGGAAGTTTTATGAAAAACTCCCAAACATGGCAAAGTGCTCCACTTAGTAGTATTTCAACAAAAAGTTCTTTCTTCCATGTTCTTCATTTGTTTTGTGTTTATTATTAATTTGGTGTGATCAAATGTCAATGGATATATTTGCTGGATTTGCTAACTTTGTGACAAATGATGTCCTCTGGAACAAGTATATAACATGACAAAATGTTTGGCTCAAGGTTATTCACTTGTACTTTATTACAGATGAGCTCCACTACATTTCAGAATGACCCGTTATATTTAGCGCTCGATGTATTTTTTGGCTATTATTCAATTTGATTGTGTGGGCACATAAAAACTGTGATAAATTTTATTAAGCTATGATTAAGATACAATATTCCCTCAACAAAGACCACCTGCAGCTATAAAAAAACGTTTGCACATAAATATATCAGTTATAATAATCCAATACATAAGAAACCAACGAAAAAATGCTTTTACTTTTAATATCATAGTACTTTTGATCTTTAAGTACAATAATCCCAAACAACGAATCCCAGAAAAAAAAACAAATAGGGATCAATGCACTTAAATAAAACACAATTTAAGACAGTATGTATGTACAATCAGCAGAAGATGCTTTGCAGACACTGACGTCAAGAGATGAGAGAATGTAATGTGTTTGTACGGTATGTGTTACTATTTCCAGTGTTTTATTGTGGTGAAGGAAAGACTTTAATCCTTAAAAGGATCTCTGGCAGGTCAAACAAACACAGTGCGATTCATTGTATTCATCCAGCAGAGGAGTAGCCTATCATTGAGAGAAACGGCAACAAACCGTGAGGAACGCAGTCGTCTTCAAGCCCTGTAATACGCAGACAACTGAAGTGTCGAATGAAGCTATGAGGTGTATCATATTATAGCCATGTGCTGTTTCAAGTTGCAAAGTCGTGTTGATGTTTGACCCCCTGGCTCCTACGCTTGATATGTACTAACCATGTGTAATACATAACTGCATGGGTTAAGTTTTGCATGTAAAATTGCACATATGATGGTAATGCAGCTTGAATGGTGATAGTGAGTGATAGGGTGAAGCCAGCCAGTCACCTTCTGGTTTGAATCAGTGGAAAGGGATTTGAGGGGGTTGCTTTCGGTAGGTTGGCTTTTATTGCTTCTCCCCTTTGGTTTTAAACAGATCTGCCTGTTTGTGGAAGTGTGGCTGGCGGTTGGCTCCTCAGCTGGCAAGGCAGCGGCGTTTAATTGCTCTTTGTTGTGGCGGGTTGGGGGAGAAGGAGGCCCTGTGGTCGGCGCTGCACAATGGTGCTTTGGCCCGCCAGCACACATGCACAAACACACACACACACACATGGATGCACGCACATGCACCTATACACCCAAGCCCTGAGCATATTTGCGCACACACAGATTACTATGAAGATGCCAGATGCACATATGTAAACTTATGTGTATATGTTTGTAATAATTCCAATTTCCTACCAACCTCATATTCGTATTTCCCACCATTTGCTTTTAAAAAGAAAGTGACATTACTGCTCACATGCCACTATAAGTACACATAGAAAGCTTCTTAATGGTGTAACAATGTTGGTTCATCATGGATTAACTAAGTGTTGGAGGAAATAAAAGGAATTATGGGAGAATAAACAGAAGCAGAATGGTTTGTATATTTGTGCTGTTCTTTGAATGGGCAAGCATATAATTATCACATTTACGAGGAAGAGTTACTGAATAATGGGCCACAGTCAGTGTAGTGGGGCAGAGTATCCTTCCTGCTTCGGCCCCTCCCAGAGGGTGTGTGTGTGTGTGTACACGCGCGCGTGTGTGCGTGTGTGTGTGTGTTAGAGAGAAAGAGAGAGAAAGAGAGAAACCTGAGGACACATGAGTTACAGCCCTCTCTGTTTTGTACTTAATCCAGGGCGACAATTATTACAGTAAATCAAACAGATTCAAAGATGCTCACCACCTATCCATCCACATGTATCAATATTGAAAATGTAAATAAAAGAAGCTGTTCTGTGATGGGTAATCACAACCTGCTGTTCAAAATAATCATTCTCAGATGTGATCATAATAAAGAAATTTTAAGTGAACCTGGACTAAAAAATGCCTCATCAACCCTTTTCAATGACATATAAAGTCATATTTTGTCCTTATTTAGAACTATATATACAGTATATGCAGAAAAAAAATTGAAAAGTCAATTTCTTTTTAATCTTTTATGGAAATCTTTTGGTCATGTTTTCTGTCCGTAAAACAAACTATTGTTTTAAGAATGAAAAAAAAAATAATATTGTGACACCCACCTGTCAGTCAGTCTTTTGTGTCATCTTAGCTTAGTATTGGACTAAAGTATGTATTTGCTTCAAGGATGCTGCTGAAAGCATGTTCTGTTTTTTGATTGATTCTTTGCAATGCTGGGAAATATGTTGGGAAGCAGATGGTGCCCGCGTGGACCATCACCTTATCGTGGTGGAGGGGTTTGAGTGTCCTAATGATCTCAGGAGCTAGGTTGTTGGGGCTCTTGGTATGGTCTCCAATGGCAAATTGGTCTTGGGTGAAGGGTCAGACAAAGAATGGTCCATATAGACGCATATGGGAAGGAATACACCAAAGGACCAGTGTGCCCTGCCCAGAGGGTTACGGGGGCCCCACCCTGGAGCCAGGCCTGAGGAAGGGGCCTGTCAGCGAGCTCTTGGTGGCCGGGTCTTTGCCTGTGGGGTCCGGTCAGGTCCAGCCTGAGCCAGAGACATGGGTCCGTCCTCGAGCAGGCCCACCAACTTCAAGAGGAACCATATGGGTCTGGTGCAATGTGGATCGGACGAGAGGCCACTGCTGCCCCCACGACCCGGACCCGGATAAATGGAAGAAGATGAGGCGAGCGAAAGATGAGACGATCTCTTTCATTTGTCTCTTTCATTTGTTAATACTATATACATATATGACTGGCAGGCTCAAGGTATTATTGTGAACGTCTGACAACACGATAGGAATGATCCATGTGCTTTTTGTTCACCTTTTATTTCTTCCATTGTCATTTGTAACTGCCCCTTTAAGTTTCTGTATAACCTTTTTCAGTGGTGGAATGTTTACAAAAGGTGTCATGCTGAGTGTTGGGAGGTGGGAGAAGAACTGTTAGAAATCACTGATTTCCAGTCATGACAGAATATTTAGCTGATTCACTTGCTGCTATCCTGCCCTGCTTTTGTGAGTACTGATACATAGCTTAAGGTAGTAGAACACGACCTGGCCTCTGCAGCGAGTGCCTCCGCTCGCACAGCAGCACACAGGATGCTTCAGGAGCAAGTACTTCGCTGCAGGATTTCCTCTCCTGCTTGACTGACAGACGTTATCCTGTGTGGAATGATCGTTCCAAAAATGATGGTCTCCAAACCTCAGTGAATGAAATGTTTTTTCATCCATGTGCAGCACAACTTGCCACAATGTCAGTGTCCTTGTTTTCTAAAGGTAGTGTGTGAAAATTTGGTGAAGTGTTGCCTCAGTTCAGAAATGCACAGAAAAGAACCACTGTTTAAGTTCTAATCTATGCTTTCTGTATGCAAAGCTCCACTTCATCTCCCCGGACGGCTCTATTGCTAACTCTGACTCAAGGTTGCAATGTTGTTTTCCTACAGCAAGTCAGCTCCAGCAAGATGTCAGAGCAATAGTATCTCTGCTGGGATCCTTCTCACTGGGTTGTCAGACATTTATAATAACAACCGGAGCTTGTCACTGGCACAGAGGCACTTTCAAAATATACACTTTTTACAGTGGACAATTGCCCTGCATGATTGCGTTGCAGCCATTTCTTGGTTTCAGGTCATACCATTCTTGCTAATACTGAGGAGATCAAAAATGGTCAGTCATTTTGACTTTAATCATTGGTCAAAAATGCCAATGCTGTTCTTTACTACGTCAAAGAACGTGACAATGCAAAGATCCTGTTGATTGAATTGCAAGCACGGGCATTTTTGAAATCTGACCAGATCCTGGAACCTTTAAATCTCTCTCATCATGTGAATCTGAAGAATAAGTATAGTATTACTGTTGCACTGCCTTGCACTAACCACAGAATTATATAAAAATAAATCAGTCAGATGACAGAGGTCTGCAGTTGCTGGTATTCGAGATGTTTCTTGTTGTGACGATAATTGCTGTTCAACACAGAAATGGTAGTAATACATTGCTAAACATCATTGCAAGAAACACCATTTACTTATTGTCATATTTTATGAATTTTGAATCTCCGGGCGGAGACAGACCTCCGTGGCAGATTTTGCCCCATTCAGTGCTGACGCCACGGTAATGCCCATAATTTAATCACATGATGAGCATCTTTAAGTGGTGAGCAGCAATCGTTTCCATCAACCAGATCACACTGTGACTGTGACTTATCTTTGCTGCGATAGGCTTTCCCTCCTAAAAGCGTTGATGGCATGTCATAAGACACATTGCCGATCACCCGGTGTATTATCATGCACTTCACACATGCCATCGTCAAGCTCAAGTTCACCATCCCCAGTCAAGCATTTGTCCAAGCCTTGTTTACTTTTCCTGCAGCCCCTGCACGTGTGTTTATCCAAAACTCAAGAATACTTTTTTTTCTCCTCCACCGTCACGGTGGCTTTTGCGCTCCACTGTGGTGGGTTTTGTGTATTTTTGTGTAATGCACTCCTACAATTGCAGGAATGGTGTGCTCCTCTGTTCTGCCCAGCCCCAGCCCCCACCCTGCCCCCTTTTCCCTCCCAGAGAGGTTCTTTTCCATTGATGCACTTACTGTAAAGTGTTCCCTCTGCCTCCATCACTGACCACATCAACTTGGCCAATCACTGATGACTCATTATACACACATAAACAGAACAAAGCACAAACAGTCATCACAGAGTTACTGCATACGTTTACACATGCAGCGCAGCAGTCTCTCTTAACTCCCAATATCTGTTTTTCTTTTTCACCCTCCCCCACTGTTTCTCTTTCTTTATTTCCTTCTCAACCTCTCTCTTTTTCTTAAGCACACACAGTGAAAATGTGTGTAGAGGGAACAGAACGCTTTGCCGCTGTAATTTTTGGAAATGAAAATGGAAACTGGCACCAATTAGGGAAACCAATAAAGTAACCTCAGTTCTATACGTTTGCCAAGTGGCAGAGGGGATTCAACTGGAAAGTATAGAGTTACATCCAGCCTTTAGGTTATCATTCAGATAACGTTGTCTAATTTCTGCAATTACATCTGTGTTGTGCCGTGCTCTCTAGCTTTACAGAAACAGGACATCGTAAGAGGCTGATTTTTTGCTTATCTCTTAGCAGTTGTGAGAGGAATGTTCCTTGTTATGCAAGCTTTCTCACCACAAGACAAAATAAATCAGCCAGTTTAGTGGCCTTTCATAAGGTAAGTCAATGTTTACATCCACTGGCAGCACAGCTAACTAACATTGGAGCAATGAGGGACATGTTTTGATTTAGTTAAACACTTACTAATTGTGACCCTCATGGTTGCTGCGATTAACTGGTTCCTGCAGTACACTGTTTATAAGAAAGGAAAAGGAAGGAGGCAGATGGGGCGGTGAGTTTAATCCTGCCTCTGGATGAGACATAGTAATACGGTAATGATCCTGCGGCCCGCTGGTGCTGATGTGGTGTTGAGAGAGTAAGGGATAAAGGAAAAGAGAGCGGGACCTGAGATTCAGGAGAACCACTAAATGCTGCCACACTCATCCATAGCAGTGACGCCAATCACATGATCCGCCACACTCTCACAATGATGCAAAAACACATGCTAACACGCACACACACACACACACACACACACAAGCATACCTTGAAGCAATCAGGGACCAATCTCTTTATATTAGACAGCATGTGTGGCGATAAAGAATTGTTTAAATTCTTCACAGTACATATTCAACCTTGTGGCCCCTAAGCGTTGTTCAGATGTGTAACTTTTTATTTTTTTCATTCTGACTCTTTCTTAACCATGTTCCCCCTTGAGTCACTGGTCATTGTGAGGGCAATTTAGGGAGCCAGTATAACCTTTACAGAGGTGGAGACACTTTGCTTACCCTTTTAGTGTATAGCCAGTTTCCTCATCTGTATGAGTAACAGCGTACTGCCCATTGTTTATACTGTATCTCAGTGGAATTCAGTTGTAGCATTAGCGACATTTAAGGGCAAAGTCCGTGGACATCAATTGAACATTCAGCTACCTTGACTTCGTGGGTGGCCATTTCCACAATACCACTTTGTCATGTTGCTCTATGAATTACATTTGCTCGCGATCAACATTTGCTCCGTATACCAGTTCATCAGAACTAATGATTTAGGTAAAATGCTGTAACTCGTAGATAACAGTTGGCAGTCATGCTAGCAGCTCCATGAAGCAGCACTGGGGCTCAGTGTTGCTTTGAGCTAAATGCCAGTTTCAGCCTGCTAACATGTTTAGACTGATGTTAAGTAGGCATATTTATATTCACCGTCTTAGGCCTTAGCATGTTTGCATGCTAATCTTTGCTAATTCAAATATGTACAGCTGAAGTTGTGGGAAATCTCATTAGTTTTGAAGGCATTTGGTTGTATAGCAAAATATTGGACCAATGAAATCCTGATCTTATGATACCACTTGATGAATAGTTAAGGGATCACTGAATTATTACAGTTCATCCTGAGGGAAACATAAATTTATGTATTCAGTTCCAAACTAGAGCGCACTCTGTCGAGCTCATGCCTTCACCCAGATCTGTCTCAAAATTTAATGAGTTTTCTCTTTGCCCATGCTTCACACCTCCATTAATTTTCATGGAAGAGGGCCGGGTAGTTTTTTAGTGTAATCCTGTTGACAAAAGGGCAGACCTCTGTCAGTGCCAGTGTAAAAATGTGTCATTTTTTCGCAAATTTTAATGGATCGGCCCCCAAATTTTATGGGTTCGTCCTTTGCTTATGCTCCACTAATCCATCAAGTTCATTGAAATTTGCCTAGTGCTTTTGGTTTGTGCGTAGTCCTGATAACAAATTAACAAATGCAGGTGAAATCATAACCTTCTTGCTGGAGGAAATGAAGAGGTTTGTCAAATTTAAAGCAACTAAATTGCGAATGAGGGATGTTCTGTGCCCATGTTTCTCTTCAGAGACCAACCAACCATCTTGTTTATATTGGAATTTATGATGAGCAATCATTCAAAACCCCAAAAGGACAAGAGACTGGTAAAAAAAAAGCTTTCAAACATCTTGTCTTATCTCAGCTTGTTCCCTCCCTTGCCACTACTCTCCTTCCTCTATCTCCACTTTTCTTACTTAGCTCTGAAGAGGCAGAGCAAAGCAATAATTACCACCAGTATGAGTGCTAAGCCGCCACTCTTTGATGTGCCGGAGAGTGCGTTGAACCAGTGTTAATCTCTGTTAGTCTGTGTAGAGGAACCCTGATAAGGCCTGATAGCGCGCTCTGTAATTAGGGATTGGGGATTAAGATGGCGTTGGTGGGGTCAGCTCCCTTGTGGTCACACTGCGGTTGATCCAGGCCAAGTTCTTAGGGAGCTTGCTGTGGCTGCTCACATTGTTTCCCTGTGGATTTGAAGTTGGAATGGAGGTGTTTAAGTACCTGGTGAAAAATGTTCACCTTACAGTGTTTATTGTGAGCTGAGGAGGCATACCTGACCAACAGCAATGGTTTGCAGCCTCTCCCTTGGGCTTACCTTGGGTGATTGAACTGTAGGTATATTGGTATGTAGTCATCCAATTTATTTATTGTCTTTATTAAATGACATTGAAAATTATTTCGATTCTCACTGAGAAATCAGTCACCTCATTGACAACTGGCATCCCATATATAACAACTGAATGGTTCTTGTGGCTATAAAGAATTGATTTGTTGCCCTTAGAAAATTATTAGGTTAAGGGGGCACTATGTGGTATTGTGGTCACCAGTCCCAAGCCTTCTTTTATTGGCCCCTGTAGGCATACTATACAGGGTGAATTTACTGTTAATTTAAAGCCAGTGTGTGTGTCAGTGCAGAGAATAAGACCAGCTTGAAGTTTGATTCGACTCTTGTCGGAACAAAAGACTATTCCGATCTCAGAATTGGTATGGTAATGTTTATGTTTTAGGACAGAGGTCTTACGCAAATTGTGACGTGTCTTTGTCAGCAAGCCGTTAATTTATGTTTGTGTGTGTGTGTGTGTGTGTGCGTGTGTGGTTATTATGTTTGTTCACCTCCAGGTTGACTCTGGAGCAGAAGGAGTTGTGTCGAAGCCGACTGAAACTACTCTCCTACCTGGACCGTCTGGCAACATATGAGGTATCAACAATCAACCACTAATATTCTCATTGGAAATCCATTGCATGTTTTTTAAAGGTGTAATATGTCTAAAATGACTAGACCTGTGCAGTATACGTTTTGTATTGTGTACTTATCCCAAATGTTCCCGCAAAGTATAACTTGGGCTGCTCAAGTGTGGCAAATATAATTATTTTCTTCAGTAATTGAATATTATTGAACTTAGGGGAAACTGTGTGCTTTTATTGACATTTCAGTATGATTCAACAGGAAAAACAAATACCACATTTCCTCCATTAAAACACGGCATTCAGTTAAAAGGTGGGTCATTTATAATGGCTGCGGGAGTGGTTGATACAAATACATAGACTAAATAGAAGCTGGGAAAAAACAAGTAGGAGCAAAAGCAATGAGAAAAAAAACACACACTCACAAAGATAATGAATTAACAAGAAGCTCCATCGACTATTGCAACCATAGAATGAAAATGGTTCACACTTCTGGGCTCCTGAGTAGGCAGGGTCAGTGGGGTGTATTGTGCCTAGCACCTGATGGCCTCAGTTATGGTGTCCACACTGTACACCTTGTACCATCTCTCTTTCTGTGAGAGATTCTGTGTTCACAAATACTTTATTTGAATAGAGCATATTTTTTAATGAAGCTGCTCTCATTTTATGTGGCTCTGTATTGAACTACTGGGCGAATGTTAAATCATCACTAAAACACAGTCCATTAGCACTTTGCTAACCAGTAGTCACTCTCAAGATGTTGCTCAGCTCGGTGGTGTGTATCTACACCATCATATGACATAATACATCATACAGAATGGCTGTGCTGTGACTTTGCCCATATTTTCATGTAAAATGACAACTCTGAGAGAAAGTTAGATGTGGCGGACATAGGTGAGTCGAAAATTTACTTAACTGGGACAAAGGAATCAGCCATAATCTGTGATCATGCTGACCCAGTCCACTGGTCTCTCAAAAAGGGGGGGCAGTGGCAGAGCCCGTGTGACACTGATAGAGGAAGCGCCAGGTTAGCATCTTGTTAATCCATCATCTTTTGGTGCGTTTGGACAGTCCCTCCTGTTTCCCTTTCCTATCCACTTTTCCTTTTTGGTGAAAAAAAAAATGTTAAAGAGGGGCGACACGGTGGTGCGGTGGTTAGCACCGTTGCCTCATAGCAAGGTCGCAGGTTCGACTCCCGGCCTGGGGTCTTTCTATGTGGAGTTCGCATGCTCTCCCCGTGTCTGCGTGGGTTCTCTCCGGGTACTCCGGCTTCCTCCCACCTCCAAAAGCATGCTGAGGTTAACTGGCTACTCTAAATTGCCCGTAGATGTGCGTGCGAGTGTGAGTGGTTGTGTGTCTTTCATGTGGCCCTGTGATGAGCTGGCGTTTCGTCCAGGGTGTACCCCGCCGTTCGCCCATTCGACTGCTGGGATCGGCTCCAGCACGACCGCGGCCCGGAATAGCCGGAATAAGCGGAAGACAGTGAATGAATGAAAATGTTAAAGATGATTATATAATTGTAAACGAATCATTGCCAAGTAAAGAGGAGGAATAGGAGAGATGACACGAATGTCCGAATGGTTGACCTGTCCGATACCTTTTGTCATGATCCTAATTAGTTTGAAAATAGTGGATTCATATATGAAGGTCATCATCACATGTTTGACCTGCAGAACCATTGTGCACATCAGCAGTCTGACATTTCAAACCTAAACTGATGTTAAAAACCTCATCCGGCTACATTGTCTTTGATCGGTTTAGAACAGTGGCATTTACTGTATAACGGTCTTAGTTAGTCTGTTTAACATTCCAAAACACAACTTAATCCATGAGCTGAAATTCAGGTGTAACAGCGGCAGCACTTAGTGGACAGTGGTGTAGATTCTACTTACTCTTACCCTTCATGCTAACTTGTCGAAATATCAACACATTAGCATGAAGAATAAATAAGAATAAAGGTAAGAATATCATTTCATAAGTGATCCTCATAATCCTCACAGCTGTCATAACTAGAAATATTGTAGCTGCAAGTTGCACAAAATGAAACGGTATAAACATGATATGGTTTTTAATTTATATTCCCTTAAATGTAAAAATCTGTGAGAAATAGCTGAATGATGAAAATGCAAACAGCTGAGTAAGATGATTCCTCTGTCATGACAAAGAACTTGCAGCTTCTAAGAAGTCATTATTTTTATGGGGGTTTTTTTTGTGAACGGCTGAAAGGTGCGCTGCAAGCGTTGTTGGGACATTTTCTCCTTTCCTTTTGAAAAGGACGGTCTAGTGAATCCTATGTTAACCCATGCAATGTGTTGGAAAGCTGCCCACATCTTTGGTGACCCATGATTTAACTCAGCCCTAAATACTCCAAAAAAGAATAGTTATCATCCAATAGTGTTGTTCACCTCCTAGCTAACTTAGGGTTAAACAATGTTTTTAATGTTGTTTTTTACAATTTGATTTGAACATTAAAAAACTGTATAAATTAATTCCAAATTCATTAAATGTCCTTTTTTTCAAATATGTTTTTGGGGAAACCAATCAGACAACAGTGAAATTGACAATAAACAATTATGTTAACCTTTTTTTTTTTTTTTTACAGCGTAAAAAAAATTATAATTAAAAAATCACATTCCTTGCCAGAGATGACAATCGAGACAAATAGCAAATGATAAACAAACAAAACTAAAATCAAACAAAAACAAACAACAACAAAACAAAACAGCAACAGTGCATACCCTCGCTCCACACCTGTCCCCTTATCTAACCATCCCTCCCTAGGAGTGCATTCAAACTACAGTCTTTCAAGATGAGAGACCAAAGGTTGCCAAAGTTTATTAGAGTCCTTCAGTATGTCTTTCAGAATAAATCTAATTCTCTCCAAATTTAAGGTGTCAAGTCAGTCAACCAGTGCTTGAAAGAGGGCACCTCTTTTTCCAGTTAAGTAATATCAGTTTTATTACCATTATAATACCATACGCCAGAAGATGCTATTGTGCAACATTTAGTTTCCTCAAATCCTCAGATGTTTCCAGAATTATTGCGATAGGATCTGGTTCTAACTGAACCCCCCAAATCACATAAAAAAAATATCAATATTTCATACCATTAGTTTTGAAGTTTGGGGCAAAGAGCATAGCTGTGTGATAACGTAGCCTCCATAGACTCACATTTCTCACACAAAGTGAGACTTCAGAAAATATTTTATGCAACTTCATCTTGGAATAATGTAGTCTGTGGAGAATTTAAAATTGTATTAGACAATCTCTCTCTCCCACTCTTCTTTTATCTTGTCCATTTTGGGAAGGCACATGCTTTGTAGTGTCTCATTCAGTTGCGGGACTATGTAACGTGGGTTCGGGAACAGATTAGATAAAGTCTCAAGCTTGTCTGGGTTTGCCCTCTCAAAATTAGGGAGATGTGTTTTAACATTGTACCTAATCTGGAGGTATCTGAAAAACTGATTCTTTGGCAAGTCCTGGAGTTGTTGGAAAGAAGTAAAAGTAGTAAATGTATAGGTTGCCAACATTACAAATCCCTATTTGCCTCCACGTAATAAAGACCCCCTCAAGACCAGAGGGAGTGACGCAGGGGTTCGCTGCGATAGATAGCAGAAATGACACTGTATTTAGCTTGAAAAGTCCTTTCTTGTTTCCATATCCTAATTGAGTCGTAAACTATAGGATTAGGTCAAAGCAATTTTTGTTGACTGGCACGGGCGATAGTATTACCACTCGAAGGCAGTCTGGTATGGTAGGCACTCCTCCTGTTCCATCTCTAGCCCACCATGGGGCGATGGGTTGTCATCTAACCAGAGTACAACACAGCGTATCTCAGTGCCCCAGTAATATAAAATAAAATTAGGCAGTGCCAATCCCCCATTGCTTTTTTGTTTGTAAAGATGGCCCTTTTTTATTCTATGAGACTTATAGTTCCATACAAAAGGGAGAATAAGAGTATCCAGTTTACTGAAAAAAGATTTTGCAAGGTATATAGGCAGGTTTTGAAAAAGATAAAGTAGCTTGGGGAGAAAAGTCATCATAGAGAAATGGAGAGTGTTTTTCCAGAATTGAATATTGCTTGCTAGCTTATTGAACAGGGTGAGGAAATTAGCCTTATAAAGAGCATTGTAGTTCTTGGTGATTTTACTAACCCCAGATAAGTTAAGCTGTCTGATGTTGTTTGTACATGAAGCTTGTCGAGCCATTCTTGATCCTCAACTTGGAGTGGTAGACGCTTTGCCAAAGTCTTGGGTCTTGGCCAGAAGTTTTTGCTCCGAATTTAGTCATGAAATTGGCCTGTTTGAACCCACTTCTTCCCAGTCTTTCCCTTTTTGGGGGAGAAGGGTGATAATGACTTCAGTCAGCGTGTGAGGTAGTGCCCTATAATCTTATGACTGGGTACACCCTTTACAAAGACACAAAGCCAGCAATCCTCCAAAACTTTTGTATATCTCATCGCTGAGCGCATCAGGGCCAGGACTTGGACCATTTTTCATTGATCCGATGGTTGCCAGTAGCTCCTTACATGTATTGTCTGCCTCTAAGGCATTGTGGTCTGCTTGAGTCAGTGATGGGAGTTCAGATTTTTCTAGAAATGATTGCATAGTTTCTTCTACAGAAATAACTTCAAAAGTGTACAGTGTTTCATCGGACTGCCTAAATCTTTCATTAATATCTTTGGGAGAGGTAAGAATATTATCTGAAACTGACTTAATTTTGCGGATAGTCCTGTCGTTTTCAAGTTTACGTAGCTCGCTTGCTAATGATTTATGTGGCGTACCACCAAATTCAGAATATGGCTGTTTTGTAAATTCTATCTCATAATATTTTGTTTATTTTATATGAATCCTGACCTGAACACGATTTAAGTGTTTTAAAGGAGCTAATATAGGAAGCACTGATGCTCGTTCCCTTGATTTTTCTGAGAATTTGAACAGCTCTTATCACCGCAGCTTATGGAGACACTTATGGGTCATTTCACTCAGTTTGCAACACTTTAAGAAAAAAGGACTATTTGATGCACCTTTTGGCCTCCTCTCTCAGCTCTTCTCCTGCTTTGCTGGTCTCAGAGTGTTTCTCTCGGGGCGCATATCAGGAACGAAGGAAGCTTTCTGGCAAATAAAATCAACTATACTTATCAAAGATATCAAACATTACAAATAAAGGCCTCTCTCTAATAAAAACCTTCCTCTTATGAAGGCCTATAATAAATAGATAAATAAATAAAGCCCCAGCTCACCATATAAGGAAATATTGAAAAATATAAATTCTGTTGACCAAAGGCTTTGCAAGTTATTGGTTTCTTAGATCATATCCAATCCCCTAAAGCACATTGAGTCTTCTCTTGTCTGCCCTCTACTGATACTCTGTCTTAACCCCTACATAAGTAATTAGAACTACTGAAATATTGAAAAGGTGTGGAAAATACTTACACGGGTAGCATTTCAAGTATGTGCAAAAGGGATCGGTATTTTGGAAAATACCTATCCGAGCGACAAAGGAGCACCGCTAATACTTACGCTGCACCAGTATGGTTTGATTACAGCACTAAAGGGATGTGTGTATCCGTCCAAAGATAGAGCCACATATTAAGTGATACCTTGATACCGTTTTGATCTTCTGTAAATCACAGCTGAGTTTGGCCATACATTCTCACACTCAAGAGAGGAAATATGAGATCATAGCTTGCTAGATATTCAACTCAGACGGAATGACGTCTCTCTCGTTATTCGGACATTGTCATGGTAACTGCAGCACTTGTCGTATTCCTTTTGCTCCAATCCATTTTCTCTGGCTGTCTATGAATATCATATTAGGGTTTTTATCATCCCCGACTTGGGCTGGCTCTGTCTGCATACGGCCAATTCAAAGGCAATCCATCAGTCCCACAGACCCCCTCTCTCTCTCTCTCTCACGCACACACGCACGCACACGCACGCACACACACACACACACACACACACACACGCACACGCACAAGCCTAATAACACAGCTAGAAAACACTGCCACACATAAATCCCTCGATGTCAAAGGCCAGCACAACAAATATTCCCTCTTGACATATGCATATGTGCACACACTTGCACACACTTTCCTAAGATGCCCCCAACTAAAAGGACAAGACAGCCACATGCCTGGAAGTTAAATAGCATCTCTGTTGACTTTGCCTTAGTGCGTTCATTTGCAGTCACATCTTCCACTTGCTCTTTTTCCCTCATCTTTAGTTTGACTTTCTATCCATTCACTTAATATTTTTTCTTGAACGATAACCTTCTGCCTCAAAAACTTCCTTTTATGAACTGCAGTTTTAAGATGTCTTTGATTTTTTTTTTTTTTTTGCTTCCTTTCTGTTTTGCCCAAACTCTCCAGGAGATCCTTGGTGGTCCTCATGCGGCAGAGCAGAAATACGACGCCGAGTTCTTCAAGAAGTTTCGAAGTCAAAATATCGTTTTATCAGCAAGAAACTACGCCAGGGTAAAATCTGACTCTTGTTTTCTCTTACAGGTTATTTCACTTAATCTGTTCATTTTAGCTGTCAGCATTCCCATTTGGCATGCAAAATGTATTTTACTTCTCCTTTTAAGCGCTAAGGCATAATGGCATTATGCATCAGCTGGCAAATCGTGGCAAAACATAAAGGCATTATATTTTATACATATTTTTGTTTTGTTCAACCTTTCAAACGCAGTATCTCAGAAAAGTCTTGAGGGTTGGACTAAAGGATAAACACCTTGATGGTCAATGGGGAGGGAGACTGTGACCTCGTGTCCGTCCCAATTTGTGAACGCAGTATCATAAGAACACTAACATCCTCTTTGATTTACAAATGAACCGATTAGATTCTGGTCATTATTACCCTGCTATGCCTTTTTTTGGTGTGATTATTATAGCTCAGAGCTTTCCAGAGGAAAGTCTATTTTCAAATTTGGCACAACTATCCACAAGAAACCCAAGAATGAACATCCAAATGCATTTTTGAAGAACAGGAACTCAGGAACAGAAAGAATTATTTTGCTATATGCATTACAGACTCTGGGCAGACATTGATGCTGCACCTCGACTGGTTGGAGTCATACGACCACGAGATAGTAATTCAAGTTCAACTGCTCTTTTGATGTTGGTTGCCATCAACTGCCTGACATTTACTTTACCAATACAATTTTCCTCTCTTTTTGTGCTGCGAGAGATCCAGAAAATCACCAGAACCAAATATGTGTCTGTGCTTCACATTTGCTTGCCTATAGGAGAGTAACACACAGGCTCTGGACATTCTATTCACGTACCACGGAGCAGAACTCCTCCAGCATCGGCTTGCTATCCTTTACAACTTCCCAGAAACCACATCCCCACATGAGTACACCGTCTTGCTGCCCGAGGCCTGGTGAGACACACACACACACAAATCACACAATGCATGAGAGTGACACTAAATAAGGGTATAAAATGCTTGACTTATTGTTATAAAATACACTTTAATGAACATTGAGCTCCAAGATGAAGCACCGCATGTACTTACTGAAGAAAAAGTGTCATATAAAGTATCGTTTGTAATAAATGGTGCCATTTCAGTGAGACTTTCCAATTCAGTTATCCTTTTTAAGTAGACGGCTCGACGAGAAAATATTATTCAAATCGCACCCTGTGTGCTCTTACTAATACGGAGAAGATGGTAGGAATTTATCTCCTCCGAATTCCAAGTAAACACGAACCATTCTATTCTTATCTATTCTGCTGTATTCAATTTTGCAATTTACACTACCAATGAATAAAAAAGAGTCCATAATGATCTCATGGAAACTATTTTTTAGATAAATAATATACAGCAGAACTACATGTTTTCTCACTGCAAAAACGCACCTCTTACCAAATGTGTTTATTTTTTGTTGTTGTTTTTTGTTACTTTTCCAATTTCACATTAAAGCGTCAATTAATGTATAGTATGACAGCTACCAGTGAAACTCAAAACTTTTTTTGCTTGTAATAAAAAAGGTGTCTTTTCTGGCCATTATTTAACACCATAACTCAGGAACAGCAGGAATACACTTTATACATTTTTTATTAAATTCCCTTAAAGGCTTTGTGGACGCATATGGACAGACATGGATTATAGTTTAATTCTCGTCCCAACAGTTCCCTTTGTGAGCATAGATGCACCCAAATGCATGCATCTCTGCGGGGATGCAAACCCTCTCTGATGTCTGACCATCTACATTTATGCCTCGCTATTTGCACTTCTCACTGCATTTCAAGTCAAAATCACTGGAATTAAACTGGAATCATGCCTCTCTCGGAACACACACTCAAAGGTGAAAGTCCCCTTTGTTCTCATTTTCACACAGCAGGGAGCTTTTTTTTTTTCTTTCTTTTTTTTTTACCGTTTTCTGGCGCGCGCACGCACACACGCACGCACGCACGCACGCACGCACGCACACACACACACACACACACACACACGTAGACACACACGCATACATACATACATGCACCTTTTGTCCGTATTCCAACAGGTGCACACACACCGCCACATCTAAAGGGCTGACTTTATTGAATGCGGCAATGGAATGAAAGGAAAGAGACTTAGTAACCGCTATTGTAACGGAGTCCTATTCGGGCCACCCAGTAAGGTCCTGGACAGGCTCCATTACATTTAGAACTCAGGTGCCAGGGTTCTCACTCGTACCAAGCCCCCGTCAGCCAGTTGCCCCCACTCTCATCCACCTTCGCTGGCTTCCTGTAAAATCACGGACCACCAACAAACTCCTCCTCCTCTCCTACAAATCCCTCCGTTCCTTGGCCCCTCAGTACCTTTTGGACCCTATTATTATTATTATTATTATTATTATTATTATTATTATTATTGTATTTGCTAAATTCACATTTAAGAAAATCTGGACACACTGAAATGATACAACACCACCCACAATGATTGCTTGTGTACTCCTGTACTGTGGCTTTACTGTGGTTTTCACAGTGTACTGCATTGCTGCTGTGGGCCTGGAGGATTGCTGAAGGGAGGGAAATTGGTAGGGGATAAGTGAGAAGAAGGTGTTGGGGGTTAGAAGTTATTCTTCACCCCGTTATGGTTCAGTAGTAGAGGTGATAGGATGGGGAGCGTCCAGCCGTCCATTGCATCGTTTTGTTTCCTCCAACTTACTTTTCACTTTCACTCCTTTTTATGTCCCCTTACTTTTTCTCCTTCATCTATTTCCACCATCCCTGTATTCTCTCTATTGTATATTTAATGCGGTCAAAACAACACAGGCTTCTGTATGAAGCGGAACATGCATGTAAAGCTGGACTCCCCTGCAGCCACAAGCCTAACACGGACCATACAGTATATGGAAAATAATCTTCTTATGGCTTGCATCCATACACACACACATACACACACGCACCCACACAAATTCCTCAACTGCTCCTTTTTTATTAGCCATGTTTGAGTGTGTATGGAGGTCAGGCGGCTGTGACTCTGCAGTAAGCATCCATCATGGCTCTGCTGCTGTGGGGCAGTTTCTTATTTTCCCCAGCCCATGAGCACCAACTGCTGCTCCAATGGCGTTCAATCTCGCACTACAGCAGCCTGAGCCAGCTCCAGCCATCTGTTTTTTGAGCTATACACTGAAAGTCTTGCCTCATGGGAAGTGGCGAATATTCCTCTCGTAATATTGATCAGGTTTGTGAGGAAGATGCATGGAGGAGTGCAGACGAGCGGTGTTTTGTTGCGGTTGAATGTGGTCGTCCAGTGGAATTAATGTGAAACCAAATTTGTTTTGCGTCCCCATTTTCCTCCTGCACAGCCTCCCTGGTTCGCTCAGGATGAAGTAGATTGAGAAGTGGGGTAATTCATTCCGCCCATCGATATCTGTGGTCTCACACCAATATTTACTCCACCTTCTCCTCTGGCTCTTTGTTAATGAGGCAAGAAGACCAGGCAGGTGCGGGTATTTCAGTGGAAGGATTGTGGCTTCTCAGTCTTTGCTATTTCAATCTTAACAGGTGAGCTTGGGCTGGATGGTTGGTTCAAGAAGAAAAGAAAATCCCTCTATTCGTTTTTGTGTTGGCATAAATCACAGTCTCTACTTGGACACTTCTTATGTATTTTGTGATTGGATCGAATTTATGGCCGTGTTTAAAAGCTGCGGCGGCGTGTGTGCACTCACCCTTTAACTGCACCAAAGCTATGGATGATTTGTCGTCTGCAATATCTCCTTGAGTTTTACAGCCACGGTGCGAATTTTTTTGTCTACAGACAAATAGATAACAGGAAGGAATGCATTAATCGTAGAGCAGGAGATTAAGGAGCGCCTGTTCCTCCAGTGTCTCAGTATGTGTATATGCATCCATATACTCTTGTGAGTGTGTGTCTGGGTGTGTAAGCGTCTGACTGTACTGACATGTGAGGTTACAGAGTCATTCGTCACTTTGGTTTCTTTTCTTGTGTTTTGCCGATTTATCTCCCTCACACCTGCCACTCTGAAGGAGAACAGGGAGAAGTGAAGTTTAGTTCCAACATGGCGTGCAGGAAATACAAATCCTCGCTATTTGCAAGCGAGGCACAACTCAGAATCTTCGCAGAAGTTCTTTGAGGTTTATTGTTGTGATGCCCATCTTCTGTCTCTTCCCTCATTACGCTCTGCTGTTTCCATTTCCCGTATGTTGCGTCCTTTCTCCCAAGTAATTTTCCTGTGCTTTATGACCTTGTTTAGTTTCAGACAGTAAATGTCTTTTCTGATTTATCAGTTGTCATTAAAGGTGGGTGGTAAGGCATGGCAAGTGACAGTAAAGGGGGTTGGACTTATTTTTATGCCTTTGCATTGCTATTTTTCAGGTTGTCCCAGTGTTTGCAATATCTAAGGAATGCATAATATGGAAGGAGGCTCCTCAGATTTGTCCACATGGACTTGAAAATAGACTGATTAAATTTTGATGGTCAAAGGTTAAAGGTCAGTGTGACCTGGTGTTCATTTCGATATTGTGAACGCGATATATCAGAAACTCCTGGAGGGACTTTTATTACATCTGGCACAAACGTCCACCTGGACGACAGGATGAACTGGTTTGAATTTTATGATCAAAGATCAGATGTCACTGGGAACTCACGAAATACAATGCGTATCATTTTTTTTTAGACCACCACCCAACCACCCAACGTAAGGTTTATTGCCACACCTACTTTAAATTAACAGCATTGGTAATAACAAAATCATTTTTTTATTTTTCTGTTATGATTAATCCACCAATCGTCCATATGTAAAAGCTCTTTAGCATTAAAAATATGATCTTGGTTCAAGCGTAATTATTATTGTTATCCATGAATCTTCAAATTTTCTTTTTCCGTCCTGTTGGACTCTTCCAGCCTGGATGACAGTGGCGAGTTGGTGTTGATTCCCTGGGATGAGCAGAGACACAGAGAAATGGACTGGTGTGAGGCGGAGGAGTGCAGGTAAATCATTGTTACACTAAACACCCCGCGTTTTGGCATTATCCACACAATGTTAACAATAAAAAAAACAAAAAAAAACAAGTGTTGGCAAGACATACCAATCCAAACACCATCTCTCCACTCTCATGCCAAAAACCACAGAGTTTTAACTAGAATTGTTAAAATTCATGCTCCATGCAGCACAGATGTTTGTGCTGGCGTCATTATGTGAAACAAAACATGACATCCTATTATCCGAATGTTGCACAGAGCCATTGCAAACTAATACCTAATCTTGTTCCACTGCCACTTTTTTTTTTTTTCTTTTTGCCTGGTTTTGTTGTGAGGTGGGCTTAATTTACAATTTCATATAGCGAGCTCTTTTTATAACTCTTTGGTGTAGAATCATAATATTAGTTGGCTGCCGCAGAACTTGACCTGGAATTGCAGTGAAATTTAGATACTGTGATTGTTCCTGTGATGCCAGCAGTGCCGACAGCTGCACTTAAGGCTAGTTTTATTACCCTCTCTTGCTTTTCTTATGCTATATCCTCATTCTGCCTATTTTTCTTTACTTCAGTTTCTGTTCTGCTTCCTTCCTCTCTTCTTCATCCTTGGTCTCACCTTAATGGTAAATGGGATTACATTCATTCAGCACTTTTATACCTAGAAAGTTCTCAAGGTGCTTCCGTTCACACGAACATTCTCACACACATTCATACTCTGATGGTGGAAGCTGCCATCCAAGGTGGCAACTCTGCAGCCACCTTATCAGCCACCCCATATCTACTCTTCGTGAATTGATGAGGCTGATGAAATTATACTGATATTTTTGTTATTGCCTGCAAAGCCCATGAAAACACAGCAATGTATTAGTTTTTCTGCCAGTACTTTTCTACTACATTTCCCACAGGCCTTAAGCCCCCGAGCCAATTGACTCCCACTTAAGGAGTAAGATTTTAATTAGAATGTAAGTCAGGAATATGAATATGACATTCTTTTTTTAAACAAGGTGGAATAATCCCTTGAAACAGCAGCATCATTTTTATTTAATGTTTCTAAACAGCAGGAAGTAGAGTATTTGTTTGGGCACATTTCATAAATGCATGTGAGGAATCAATTCAAAATAAACTACAGAGCCCATATTGATGACATAATACTGTGCCTTCTTTTACAGTGATACTGCTCATCAATGTATTTTTAATTGGTTTTGGAGAACAGTAGAACTCTGGCACAGAGGAATAAGATGTACATTATCAGCCGTTGAGTGCACCGGTAATACTTTTTAATAGGATTGTTCCTTTTGGTCTTTTCATGAGCTTTGGGTTGTCGTTATATGAAGTTTTAGGCTATCAGCAAACAAGTAGATTCATATTAAATAGTAGGACATTCTGAGGAGCTCAGTTTTGGATCTGCCACAGAATGCTTAACTCCTTCACCAAGTTCAGTAAAAATCAGACCGGGCATATTTTGCATAATCCCACTAACAAATAATCAGACTGGAAAGGAGCTTTGGAGAGTACATATCTCCACCAATCTCGAAGTAATCATACCTGAAGAAAATGTCCAGATCTGCCCAAAACCTGAAAGATGGCCCTGAGCATTTTTAAATTGCTTACAAGCCAAACTCATCTTTGTGCCCATATTCTATGCTGTATTTTGAACATTTTTTCTTGAAAAAACATGGTTTGCAAGTTAGTCTACACCCATTTCCTCATTTAGTATTCAGTGATCTATGAATATACTTATGTGGCCATACCATCATCTCCGCTCGCTGGTAAGCCGCAGCTGCAGCTGACCTGCTCCATGAAATGGCATTTTGGAGAGGACACTGCAGAGTCTCCAAAATAACAGGATCTTCTGTTGAATTTCAAAATCTTTTGGCAAAACATGAAGGTTTACTGTTTCAGATTCTATACAATCATGACCAAATCAGAATATGTTTCACCATCCTTCAGAAAAACATGACCAACACACTAAGCTATCTAATCTTCTCCTCCCAGCTCCTAGTTAACTACTTGGCTTGCTCGACAGCTGGCTTTTTCATCTTCTTCAGAGGTAACACTTCCTGTCATGGTTTTAAAACACCACATGCAAATGATGCAGAAAGCCCGACTCCGTCATGATTCGGACTTTAGGTTTTATGAATAGATCTCCTGGGCTGCTGTGATCGGCTTCCTGAGACATTGGTACACCATAGATCCAAAGCAGAAATCCCCAACTTATTTCATACATAATGTCATATAACAGAGAGTATTAAAAGCATCAAATGGACACGTTAGCAAGGGGAAAATCTCGTTCATCACTATTCCTTTGCCCATGCTCCACTACTCCGCCAAGTTTCATTGAAAATGTCTTGGTAGTTTTTTGCAAGTCTTTTCACAAAAGGACACTGAAGAGCAGTGCTTCCCAATCCTGGTCCATGAGGGTCCTCACCCAACATGTCTTAGATGTCTCCTTGCTCCAACATGCCCAGCTCAATTGAGTTGGTTTTCACCAGAACTTGATGATTAGCTGATCAGCTAATCAGGTATGTTAGAGGAAGAGCAGATGATATATACTGGATCACTATTAGTAGGACAAGATTGAAATCCACTGCTCTGAAGTGGTATTTCCTCAATCCTGGTTCTAGGGGCCCCCACCCTACATATTTTAGATGTCTCTCCACTCTAGAGCACAAGTTCTGCCAATGCCAATGTAATAAAAAGGTTTAATGGTTCTGCACCAAAATTTGATGAGTTTGTCCTTGGCTAGAGCTACACTCCTAAACCAAGTTTGGCGAAATCTAGCCATATAGTTTCTGCATAGTACTGCTGCCAAATACACAAACACAGTTGAAAACAACCATCACACCGTTGCCCTTGAGAGCAAAACGCAAACAAGAGTAAAAATGCAATCTCCTTTGCAAATTTAACAAAACACATCAGATATTGACCTGTTTTTTACACCTTACTATCCGTTCTCTCCAAATATGTTCCTCAGAGTGGTGTTGGACCAAAGCCTGTTTGACGATGACAGCCTCCTGTATGAGGAGGCTCCAGAACTGCTGAGGTTTCGCACAGCTACACCGTCCATTCATCTGCTGACCGACTGGTACCAGTGCAGAGCTCAGGATATCGACTCATGCTCTAGACAGGTATGGCTGCTTTTATGGCTGCATTTTTAGGTTGTGGCTGGAAACCACCAAGAGCCCTGTATTTCAAGTGAAAGCAGCAGCTATAGTGACTAAAAAAACTTCTCCAGCTGGTTTTTGGCTCTTATTAACTCCAAGTCTCGAAAAATTATGATGAATTATCAAATGTTGTCACCTGCACCCTGCTAATGGTTTGCAGGAATATCCCACTTGAACTGCAGGGAGCAACGAGTTAAATAATAAAAAAAAAATCACATTTGCTACAGAAAATGCAAGGGAATGATGAATTAAATTGTTAAAGCAGTGCTGATAATTGCTAAAGGTGGTTGCCATGGTGATGGAGCTATCGAAGCAAAAAAAAAAGGTTAGCATTAGCAATATCAAAAGCATGTCCATTCGTTTCAGTAGAAGAACTTGAACAGGAGGGGAATCATTCTCCTTTTGACAACGAGGATAACATAAAGCGTGAATGCCCTCAGTATTCACACATAATTAATACACATCTGGCAATTGGGGGAACTAATTGCTGTTGCACACTTCCTTTAGATGACTGGAGCAAAAACAAAACGTGATGAGCTGTTATTCATACTGCAGAAGAGATGTTGCCAACCTTCATCAGTCATGGTCACTTTGATCATATCAGTGGCAGTCGAATCAATTAGTATCATATTTGCCATATGGCCTTCTGATGAACAGTAGCCCAAGCTTCTGTCATCTGCATCCTGTTACTCGTACTGAAAAATAGGACTTGATAGGAATTGTTTAGCTGAGTAATGGGATGTAACTACTGGAGCCGCCCACTCGCTCCACCCACACCATCCACACCGCGGCTCCATCCACTTTTTTACCTCCTTACCATGATGGAACAAAGTTGTCACAGCGTTGCCGTCGTGAAATGACTAACTACGGCAAAGTCCAATCTTTCCCCACCATTTCTCCATTTCATTCATTTTGCTTAGCGTAAGCGGCACGGAGGAGCAGAGCTTTGGAGGTTCATTGCTCATTTTGGGAGACAGCTGGGGAACCATGCCTTTCATCAGTCACTCAAGAGAGAAAGAGAGTGACTGAGTGTGTGTGATAGGAAGTCTTTGTGTACATCTCTAGGAATCACATCAGCTCTCTTTCATTGTCTCCCTTGTTTCTTTTTAATTAGACCTCATCTCCTTCTGCTTTCTGTCACGATACTCCAGGAGCCTCTTGGGAACATCTCTAACTCTCCCATCTCTTATTTTTTTACTTATTTATTTTTTTAACACATTTTTTCTTCACCCTCACGCACAAACTTGACAGAAGGAGACGTTGGAACACTGCCACTGTCAATTTTTCACCCTTCCTGCCCTCCCCCTTTTCACTTTAATCTCATTTGTTCTGTCTCGTTTGCACCATCCTTCCATCCCTCATCTGACTGTGTTTATGCTTGGGAGAGCGTTTTAATGGAGGAAAATAGGGTTTGATTAAAAGGAAGTCACATCAGTGTAAAAAAAATGGAGTGTTCAAATCAAGTCGCAGAGTAACAGGAAGCGAGGCACTGAATTGTAAGACTGACAGAGAGAGAGGGAAAGACAGAGAGAGGGAGACAGAGAAATGGATTTAAAAACGATAGAATGATGGAGTCAATGATAGAATCAATTGAAAAGAAAGGAGATGAGATGTATGCTGGGACCATGCAACATCCATAGTAGGGAGTTAGAGTGTATCAAACACAAGGAGGGCAAACAAGACGAACAGATGTTGAGGTAAAAAGGAGTAATCTCATGGACAGAGCTGTCTGTGGGAATGAGAATCACCGCTGTTAAGGGAATGAAGGGTATAAATAAAGGATATTAAGAGCAAGTGTTATGCTGTTGGCAACAAAATGGCTCAAATTAGAGGGTGGCTTTCAAAAGCAGACAGAGGGGATGCAGGCAATACAGCGAAGGCAAAGGGCCAGCCTGGGAGTTCAAATTGAGGCCAGCCATGGTGAAAGTTACACAGTTTTGTAAGAGGTGGAAAGACTTAGAAGAGAGGGGGGAAAAAATTAATAAGAATTGAAAATTAAATCGAAATGTGAGCACAATTTTTTTCTTTCTTTCTTTTTTGGGACTGGTGAAAGGCAGGACTGAGATTTGACAAGGGGAAGAGACAAAGAAAGCTCATTGAAGTCTGCTGGGGTGATGATTAGAGTGAGACAACAGAGAGGGAGAGAGGATAGCATGGAGGCTGATGAGAGCAGGGGCCGGAGACGAGGCCATAATTAAAAAGTGTTCTTAACGTCTGAATTGTCTGTGGTTAGCTGGGAATCTATCTCTGGAGAGCAGGGAGAGCGAGACAGAGGGAGGGATGGAGAGAGCAGGGAGGATCTTTACTCACAGTGAGATCAATAGACTTCTCTCTCTCTTGTTTTATCTAATTGCAGGAGCTCTAACTCAGGGTGATTTGAGTTTCCTCCTATTGTGTGTGTGTGTGTGGGGGGGGAGGGGCTGGGATCGGGAGGGTGGAGGGGTGCTTGAGAGGGGTTGGGGGGTGTAATTTGAGAAACGCAATCATTCATTCAGCAAAAAATGTGTCGAGATAAGCTGAAAATGACAAGTGGACAAGTGCTGTGTGTGTGTGTGTGTGTGTGCGTGTGTGTGCGTGTGCGCGTGCGTGCGCATGTGTGTGTGCTGGCAGTCGCTGCTAGCAGCTGTGCCAGAGGGCTCTCCTTCTCTAAAAGGTGGAGAATAAACCATCATCACTCCAGGGCCCAGCAGCATCTGCCATTGATTGGCAAGCATCTACAGGTTGCTGAGCATTGATTGGCTGGGCACGCTGCCAGCGTATAGGTGGTTGAATATTGATTGGTTGCTCTTCTGGATGGAATTTTATTGATCAGATAGCAGGAAGCCCAATTCCTAACTGTTTTATTGTCCTTTAGACTAATAATGGGATATTACTAATGACTGGTAGATGCGACTTGTTATTTGATCTTGGATTGGTTGATAGTGGTTTTTGGTTCATGTCGAAGTTGAGTGACATCAGCAACCATTTTATAGTGATGTAGCACTTTGAATACATGAAGTCATACAGTGAAGGCAGCGTACAGAAATGCAATTCAAGACAACAGCACCGTAAATATTTAATCCAACAGTGCTTGAACAAGAAACGTAGGTATTCTGTCCGGGCTTTTTTTTGCTTAATTAGGTGACATTCCGTCAGAGGCTGAATTTGAATGGGTTTATGTCATCTGGATCCAGGACTACTGAGGATATTTGTTGGGTGATTGATGCGTTGGTGAGCTTGTTCTATAGGACATCAGCATTGCCTTAAAGGAGCCTTGTCATCCCTCTGTTTAGCAAGACCTGGAGGGATGGAGTCACCTTACTGTAACCACTGTAACCAATCAGAATTTGTGTACAACAGAGTGAGTGACAGCATGGTGTAATCAGTCAGCAGATCGACTAAATGACTGAACAGTGGTCTAGACTTCTTAACCCACTGAAACATTGCTCTACAACTTTTTAACAGTTTATCATTGCCGTTTCTCTCTATCAGGTGGACTGCGCCCTGTCACTGGTGCGTCTGGGGAAGGAGCGGGAGATCCCCGGACTGGAGCTCCTCTGTGACGACTTGGTCACCTTGGAAACACTTGTGTACGAGACGCTGTGCGAATTAACGGTGACACTTAAAGACTTGCAGCAGCTCACAGACATTGAGAAGCTTTGCCTGCTCATGAAAAACGTAAGTAACTCTCCATCTATACCCTTAAACATGATTGCAAGGGAAATATTTTCATCATCATACTATGATGCTTGTTATCTTGAAATGGATTGAAACATAATTATGAGAAATTATTTTCAAATTTGAAACAAGTGCTAATGTGAGACAGAAAAAGATTCTGTTTCAGCCTCTGCCCGACAAAGTACTGCTTTCACCACTGCGTAATCCAGCATGCTGCTCTCTCTGGTTGACAGTGTGGTTTATCTTGTCAGTAAAAATAAGCATGTCATTTCCTTGCGATTGAATTTAATTTTTAGTTCCATAATGTACTTAAAGAAACTGAGGAAAGCAAATTCTAGCTTAAATAGGCAGCGGAGCAAACCAACAAATTTCATTGTTTGAAAGCGCAATAAAGCAGAGTAGCAGTCTCTCAATGAATTTAGGCATGTCTGACATTTGACAATACAAGCTGTCCATGCAGCATCAGCGAGAGAGCTATGAAAGCCTGTCTGTAGCAGTTTCCGGTCCCCTTGGAGAACACAATATGAGCTGTCCTCTAAATTGCAGCTAATAACTGCCAGCTTTAGCCTTTGAGGACCACTGCCAGTAAGATCTGCCATAGAGGCAGACAGCCAGCAAATGTTGTTGACTGCGCTAACACATGCTGTTCGACTGGATCTCCCTTTGGCTGCCTGTGTGAGTGTATCTGTGAATGTTTACAAAAATCGCCTAGATTAAATCTCCATCTTTGCCTGCAACTGACGTACTTCTTTATCAGAGACACAGAACTGGAGGTAAAACGCCTGTGTGTGGGTGTACGAGTTTGCATTGAGCATCGGGATATAGTTTTGGAATTTCGTTTTTTTTTCTTCCTGTGGCATGTTTCAGAAAAAAAACCCCATAGCATGTCCTGCATAATTTCGCAAGTATAGTTCAAGTTACGGTTTAATTGCAACACAGTTTTTCATGAATATACAGCAAATTCATACGATTCATACGATTCATACGATACATATGATACATATGATCAAACAGAATGCATTCACAGAGTGAGCGTTTGATTTTGACGCCTTTTTTCAACTTACATTGTATGTGACATGTGCTCAGTTTCATTTAAGCTGGACTTGCACTACAGGAGTCTTAAAATCCTCACTGACCCTCTGCGCAGCTCTTCTCTGTGTCTTCATGGTGATAGACAGTCATAATCTTGCCGCATATTAGCAAGCTTTTCCTTCAGTGTCGGAACAGTACATTGCCATTACTTTGCCTTCAGAAAAGTCTGCTTGTTCAGTCATGTCACATACATGTTTCTCCTATTGCCTGTTGTGGAAATACTGACTTAATCCTCCAGATTTCGACTTCAAGCAGTCAAACATATTTGATGTTATCAGGGTGGCTCCTATGAGCCTCTGGGCAGTCACATTAGCAGATAGTCTTGGCTGAACATTGGTGTTGAGCCAGGCATCAGAGGCTTCTCTGATTGTTGGGAGGCTGATAAAGCTGTTCAAATCTCCTGCAGTGTGAGCCTGCATTAGATGCTGTGACATTGTATTCTTGGGTCTCCTGGCAGAAGCCTTTGCCTCATTCACCACTGCTCCACAGGTATAAGGAGAAGCTCTCCACTTGTGTTTTGGTTGTGGTATCAAAAGACAATAACTCCTTTAACAGAAAGATTACCAGTAAGAAGACCCCATCTCTGTGCTGCTTTTTTTTTTGTTTATACCGGATCAAACAATGCTGGTGTGAGATTTTTGATGGCATTGTGGCATTACAAAATCAGGGGAGTGACAAATCACACAACTGCATCTGTGTCTTGTGTGGTGCCAAACAAACCCAGAACCCTCTTTCCATTTCCTGGAGTTTCAAGAGAAGGATTAGTCAAAAATATTGCCAGTTTAGCAACATTACAAGGGAAAAGATGCATTGCAACACTTTTTTTGAAGAAAATAATGTTTTTAGCTGCTTTATACATATACATGTTTTAAAATGGTGCTTTACTGAGAAAATTTCATCAAGAACTTTTCTCAAGCAGTCATTTTCACGAAATAAAACAATACCCCGTATTAATGTGAAAGTTTGCATTGGCTGTCTTTGTGCATTTTTAGTCTTTGAACATACAGTACAAGTACTTTACAGAAAAAACCTCTCTGGCAATGCCACCCAATAGATACTTTACATGTTCAGGTATCAAATGAATAACATGTCACCGAACAAAAAGTTGAAATTATTTTTGCTCAGTTAAAAGAAGTTTTGACACAGTGACTATTGTCCTGACCTTATTTCAATCCACATAATCATCACAGAAAAAAAAACACATAACTGCTGAAAAAGTAAGATGAAGCAAACCCTCAGTGTTATTAGGTTTTGGTCATAAATAACCGATATTTTGGAACAAGGTGTGCGATAGTGTCTAGGGTAAACATTGTAGTTATTGATGTGAGCCATGAAGCAGGAAATAATCCATCATCACACATGAAAGTAACACATTGACATGAAATGGTCATTTTACTATGCTGCATAAGCTTAGTTACTGTATTTAAGTAAATATTTTCCTCCCATCAGTCCAGCACAGAGCGCTATGTGAAAGACACCTTCCAGTGGATGGTGCCGTTCCTGCATCGCTGTGAGCGACAAAAGGAAGGTGCTGCGAAATCACTGCTTCGGGCGTATCTGGTCAGCCTGGCCCAGCGAGACCTCACATTGCCCCTCATCATCTTCCAGCACTCCAAACCTGATGTAAGTATCAGAACACAGAAGCACAAGCGCAGGGCGTTTGTGGCGTCACACTCGGCTAGACATAAATGGAGGCACAGCAGAACGAAAACACGCCCTCAAATTTCCTATTTGTGCTGTGTCAGGGCCAGTGTTGTTGCCCGGCGCTGTAAATGTTAAATTTATAACCCCATAAGAACACAGCCAAGGACAGGTCTCTTGGCTATTTAGAAAACATGTACACACAAACGGTCAAAGAGAGGAACAGTCAAAGTGACAGGGCCTTGGTGCATACAAGCTGCAGGGTCAGTCATGTCCTCATACACAAATAATTACCTATTGCCCTTCCCCCATCTCTGCTCCAGTGCCAGCAGAAGATTGTAGGAGACCCGGACCAGCTGATGGTGGTTGCTCTGGAGTGCATCTATAGCTGTGAGAGAGATGACCAGCTCAGCCTCTGCTATGACATCCTGGAGTGTCTGCCGCAGAGAGGCTTTGGGTGAGACGCACAAACACACGCACACACATGCACGCACGCATGCACACACACACAGAGAGCCGTGCATGATCACACCCATACATACATTGTGAGGCAACCAAACACACTCTTTTTCATCTTTATAAGTGTTTTTAAATTTTTAATTTTAAAACACAGATGCAAATGACAAAGGAACAAATTTATAGGATTGCGTGAACTATGATATAGTTACCTCCCCTCCCACCATTTCACCTTTCCATCCACCTTTCCTCTCCTCTCCAAGGACCTATCAAAACCCAAGTACTTTCTCTGTCTCTGTCCTCTTCCTTCTCTCTTTCATTCTTATCTCTGACTCAAAGGAGCCATCAGTTACAGTAATATACCTACCTATGATTGTAGTGTATTCCCTCCTCTCTCTCACCTCTTCTGGAGTGCATTTTATTTCAAATGGCAAGAGGCCCTGTCCTTTACGTCCCCCTTGAGGCTGTGTGGGTATGCGGTGCCTTTGAAGGAGGGTGAATGAGAGAGACTCACAGATAAAACAAGAGTAAAGAAGAGGGAATGGACCAATAGAGAGTCAGGGTGGTGTAAATGAATTAAATTGACTCTTATGACTCTTACATCTTTGTTTCGATGTCTCATGATAGGATATGACCAATCCCCTCTCTGCCCTCCCTCCCCACTTGGCAGGTAGACCCACCTACCTCTAATTAGCACCTGCTCAAACATCCAATCTTGCTTCTGAGCATATTTCAGTTTGTAACTTAGGCTCGTTAGCTTGACTGTCCACAGACTGGAGCCATTTTGGCTACAACTCTGTCACTGGACACAATCATTTTCTATTATTCCTCGACTCCGCAGTCCTTACCATAAACTCAATCATCGATTTGTCCAGCCCTTTCATGGTTAGGTGTTTTCTTTCCCTTACGATTAGCACACCACCTAATTTGTTGTTTTGTTAGCATCCCAGCTATTGTCGATGGAATCCAATTTCTCTCATAGCAGAGGAGACGGAGACGCCAGGGCTCAGCTCTGCCACTGTGGTAATAAAATTTCCAGGAAAGGCCCACACCAGTTCTGCTCTGGCTGCCTACAGCTGGAATGCCTGTCTGGCCATCAAAGCCCCTGATACATGCAGATACTGCGTGTGTTTTACCGTGAGGAGTCTGTGTAAATGACTAACAGGCCAAGCTAGCTTGTGTTCGAAGGATCTCCGCTTGCCCGCTGGTGAAATGCCAACCAGCACTGGTGGCGACAGGGGATACAAGGCAGTTGTCTGGTCTCATGCCAGCACCAGTTGGGACTTGCAGTTGGAGATGGCCATAGAAAGTATGATGATGGATGATACACGGGAGACGGATTATGAGGATGACGATGCGGACACCTTGGAGCTCCTCATATTCAAGGAAGATGAGGATCGGGACAAAATGTTCCTGGTGCCAAACCTGGTGCTGTGACTGCGTCGCAGGGTGAAGATGGGCACACATCAGCTCCACCTGCTCCACTAAAGGATTTGCAAGATGTGAGATAATGTGCTGCATCCAGGCTGAATCTTCCCCATGCCCTCTTTGGAGTTTAGGGCATGTAAAAGCTTGGAATGCCCCGTTTGCCACTCCTGGAGCTGTGAGTTGCAACCCATCTCCACCTTCAGCTGTCCACGGCATCTTCCAGGAACGCTGTGCTGCCGCCAAAGGCAAATAGGTTCCAGTCCGCCATTATTGAGAGAGCCTAAAAAACGGTGGCTTTGGCTGCTAGGGCACTGAATGTTTTCTCCTTGATTGCAGCCTAACAGACGGAGTTATGTGAGGACATGGTGACAAAACCTGATCCGGCTGTGTTGGAAGAGGTTATTGTGATTACAGACATCTGGCTCAGCATGCAATGCTGTGCTGTCCAAGCTACAGGGAAATCTTTGGGGATGATGGTGTCACAGGAAAGCAACAGGGGGCTTAACCTATCAGACAGAGGAAAGGAGGATGTTCCCGACATGCTGATCACTCCTGATGGCATTTTTGGGACCACTCTGGCCTTAATGTGGCAGAGATGTGAGGCAGAGAAAAAGCATGATAAAGCTCTTCAGCTCTGCCTTGCTCGCAAAACAGAGCCTTGACCTCCTCTAACCCCATGACAGTTGTTTTGTCAAGCTGCCTTGTGCCCGCTTAAAGTTTAAAATCCCTGAATGGTTGAAACTTTCCCTTGACCCAGCTGCTCCACCGAGACAGGAGATGGGGACAAGCTGGCCCAGGAGATCCCCAATGCTGGCGTCAGCCCCGCAGGAACTGTCAGCCCAGGCTGCCAGTTAGCAGGTGAGGAAAAAAAAGAAGAGGGTGGTTTGATAACCTTGCTTCCCCGTCGCTGTGTGCTGGATTTTCCCTGTTCACAAGCACCACCTGATCGGTTTGGAAGTTCTGGGGCTTCTCAGCCCACCGGCTCCTTGCATGTTCCAGCCAAAAAGGAAAGAGACTTTGATGCGGAGACAGCAGGCCCGGTCTTTTTCTCTGAGTCACACAAGCAGACTTCCTCATCCTGTCATAATAAAGAATGTTTCACTGTCACATCCGGACCAATGGCCGGGGGCCCAGCTGACAACGATAAAAAGAATGAAATCGAACAGACCGGAGGTCTGCCTGATCAGATCTGGCAGGGGCTGTAGCCTCCCCAGGTCATGGGAGATCCCCCGGTTTTGTCACTGCACATGCGTAGTGTCAAACAGGGCCGTACCTGTGTTCTAACATTACGGGGCTTCATAGCACAGCAGTTGGGTAAACAGGTAACAGTTTGCTGCTGTTCCCCCTTACTTTTCAGGCATAGTGCATTCATTTAGTTGTGTGTGTACATGTTCAAGATTCTCATTTATGCATCCCTGCTTGGTTTGGTGCGTCAAGGCGATTGGTTCATGTCTATCAACCTGAAAGACGTTTTATCCTCTATCCTCCATGCTGGAAATTTCTGAGGTTTGCTTTTCAGGGTGTCTTAAATGAGTATGGAATGATTCCCTTCATTCTGTGCCTGAGCCCGAGGATGTTTGTGTGACATTCTGAGCTGGCGATAAGAGGAAAGAGTACATCAGTACATTGAGCAATGTACTTAGATGACCGTTTCCTTTTGGCATGGTTGTTGCTGGCCACTGTTACGCAAACATATCCTCACAAAACACCTTGTGGACCTGGGTTTCGTCATGAACACCAAAATAATTGTCCCAGTTTCAGAGACATAGTCTTGTGCATTTCCAGCTGCGTAATACTGTTTCTTTCAGATTATATCTGCATCTTGGCCTTCCATACATGAGGTATTACCAGCATTGGGTGGCCTCCATCAGACTGGACCTGCACATGGAGGGTGATGGTCACTGTGGAATGCATAATGGTGCTGCCTTGCTGGTGACTTCTAGCTTTCCTGGTGAAAGGGAGTGCCAGTGGGCGCTGTGCTATCGTGGAAGAAGGTCAGTAGAGACATGAGCCTGTCGGGCTCGGGCAGAATAGAATAGAATAGAATAGAGGGCTGCGTTCCTGTTCGTTGCACATGCTGTCAAGCAAATTGATTTTGTGGAGCAGCAAACGTCTGTCTCTGAGAAAAGGGGGCTTCTAGGCGCCTTCATGTTGCCAGGCCACTGGTGTGGGACTTGTTGGGAGGGCTCTGTGGTCCCGTATTTGAACCAGTGGAGGAGGTTGACTTTAAATGTTTGTCTCTGAAGACAGTGGTGTTGTTCGCTTTGGCATCTGCAAAATCACCCAATGACGTTCATGCACTCCCTGTGCATCCTTCTTGCACCTGGTTCACGCCAGGTCATTTAAAGGTGTCACTGAAGACTAATCCCACCTCTGCTCGTGCGCTCACATTGACCTTATGGCTTTCTCTTTCTCACTGCAGTGAGCCGTACTTTTCTTCCTTTGAAGAACAGCGGGTTCCAGTTCATTTACATGGTCAGGACTGCAGGTTTTCAGGAACGTGATCAGCTTTTCGCATCTTGACCTGTTCCTCATTTGGGGAAATCTGCTACAAAGCAACAGCTTTTGCACTGGATTGTGGGGGGTCATTGCTCCGGCGAATAACAGTCAGGGCCTGCAGGTTCTGGCAGGCCTGCAGGCTCATTTCACCCGTGGTCTAGCATTGCCCTGGGCTCTGTGTAAATTGATCTCCATTCAGGACATTTGTGCAGTGAAGAGCTGTCTTCACCTTTTAAATTTGTCCTGTATTATGAGCTGGACTTTTTTGCCCCGAGTGTGGTCTGGGCAGGTCTAAACTCGGACCCTTGCCGGGTAAGAGTTCTACCTGTTGATTGCTGGTGGCTGCTTGAGAGAAGCCTGTCTGGCAACATGGGAGTCCCCATATCCCATAGTGAGAAATTGAAAACAAAAGCTATGAAGAAGAACTTTAGCTTACTTGTGTAACCCCAGCTCTCAGACTAACATGAGTGAGATGTCTCACAAGACAACGCCTCTTTCTACTCAGAGAACTGGGGTTATGCAAGTAATCAAACATTCTGATTGGCAAGTCACTGAAGCAAGCTACAACCATCTTTCCATCGTACTTCACCCTCTCATTCAAATGCGGTCACATATGGTTCCATAAAAACAACATGGTGTAAAAAAAAAAGGAAAAAAAAGTGACATCACAGTGGTGACGTTCACTTCTTTTACACTGTCTATGGTAATTTGGCTGTCATGAGGCAAATCCCACTTTTCAACAGTAACAACATTTAATACATATAATCCTCTTTAGTTGAACTGCAATCAGTCTCAGAAACCTATTGAAATAGCCTTTGGGGGCGGCAGTTAAAAATAAGAATGCGGATAAATACAAAATTAAAACTGTCATCAGACGATAGCCAACGGGTCCTGAGATTACATTTTGACCAAAACTTTATGCCATTTTTTGCTCCCCCCACATACTGTTCATGTGCGTGCATTGATTGCCCGCTCACATCGTGATTGGTCAACATTACTCTAACTACAAATGGAAACCAGAATGCTCCTGGTCTCAAACTCTTGTCTGTCGCCTGCATGTTTATCTGCAGATAACTGTGTGTTGAGATTATACTGCAGTGAGCCGTGCTGTAATTGTATCCAGCACACATGTGGGAAGGGATAAGTGCGCTGATATGCAACATCATGATCCTACTTGGGAGTAGAGCCAACATCAACAGAGGTGGTGTGCTGCACTGGACAACGATAAAGTCCGACCATGCAGGCAACTCAAAGTACCAATTTAAAGTTCCACTATTCAGCGACAAAGTAGCTTTGCTCATCTGTAGATTGGAGTTTTGTTCCACTGAATAATAATTGTTTGTATCTGCATCTTGGCCTCAATAATTGTTTTTCACTTTAACTGTCCAAACTATCACAAATTTAATTTCCGTGGTCAGGTCCTGGTGGATTTTTTTTTAAATAATAATTCAGAGATGTTTGTTTCTGAGATTTGAGCCAATGCCCCAAATCAGTGGAGGTGAATGGGATTCAGTGGAGGTGAATGGGATTCTGTTTGTCGTAGTCAAAAAAAAAAAAAAAATCAACAAATTTGGCAGCATCGATCCTTTAAACTCATTGTTACTGTATTTTTGAAGAAATACTCTCTATGGAAAATGCAGACAGTAACTGAGTGATGGGAGAAAGCAAATCCAGATTATGTTCCGGGCTATACTGTAAAAGCTGCAGACATCTGATTTAGAGCGTCTGTCCAGTAGCTGCCCTGACCTGCTCCACATTCTTTGAACATACTCAAAAGAGATAAAAAAAAAAAAAAAAAGCTTTGTAACAAATGGGGATGAGGAGGTAGACAAGAGCAGAGGTGGACAAAGAGCAAAATATTTTCTGTTTCTGGTTCACTTTCTAGAGACAATGTGCAGTTTATCTCAGTAAATGTATGTAGGATGAGATATGGCAGCATGACTTTTGGATAAAGCACAGCACTTTTCTCTAAGGCACACTCCAGACAAAATATTTAGTGTTTGTGTATCATTTAACACTGCAGTACAACAGCTTTCAAATGCATTTTTCCCCCCAAATAAATCAGTACAGTATTGCATTTCACATGAAGCTTTTTACTTCAGCCAGACAAGCTTCTTATTTGTGCTGCTTGGATTAGCAGTGGGGCAAAGTTCCACCATACATGCAATGCACCCAACTTCACATTTCTCCCAGGAATTTTTTTTTTCTAATATACTAAGCTCCAAAATTGCCAGACTAGCCCCAGAATATTACAGATTTTCTGAGCCACGAGAGGAGCCATGACTTCGCAGTTTCAACCCAATTTTCACGTTTTTCTTTCTCTTTTTGTGAAACAGCTTAATTAGGTCTAAACCTGCTCAGAAAAAAAAATGTAATGTGCATCCACCCTTAGAGAGTTGGGAGTGCAGAAATGAACAGGGGATTAGTGAGAGAGAATGAAGGACTGAGGAAAAGCTGAAGCGCAGGGGGAGAATGCAGAGAAATGGATTGAGAGGTCAAGATCCTGCATGACAAAGAGAGAGCTGGTGTGTTCACACAACCAGAGCAGCACACACACACACACACACACAGAAGGTTGTTTCATCAGGGTCAGTACTCTAGTGGCGGACAGGCCTGTCTGACCCAGAATCCTTAGCTTCAAGGCAAAGCAACATGGGGGTTTTATTTTTAGTGGGGAATCAGCACAACCTTGCAGTGGTAGGCCACAGAACACACACGCACACGCACAAACACGCACACACACACACACACACTGCACAACACGCTGCTTTGTGAAAGCATCAACACACGCAAAAGCAAGATATTTTATGCATATCACTAAGTTTTGTTTTTTTGGTGGGGTTTTTCTCTGAATTCCTTTTCTTTTTTTCATTTCTTTTTCCCCCGGAAATGAATATGTGTAAGCAATGCGTTTCTTGGTCTATATGTGTGTTGCAGGCCACAGACAGACATCACCCCATCACTCCATGATCAGGTGGACAAACTGGAAAAGCACCTCAGGTAACGCAGCACATTCATCTTTGAACTGTTATTCCCCCGGCAGTGCTTTTTGTTCTTTGCCTCTCCACCCAGCTCAGGCCGTGCATTCAGATTCAAGCTGAGTTTTCAAACAAAAGCTCGTCTTCGACTTTAAGAGGATTTTTCGCTTTTACCTTATCCCCCACAGGAACATAGATTCACTATGTTTGGGTTTTTGACTGCTGTTTGAATAAAACAATGATTGCAAACACCTTGGGCACTTCTTCCGCTAAGTTCATCCAAAAAAATAATTATTATGAGATAAGTAATAAGTTATACTCCTCCTCCATACAAATCACCCACACCCATGTAAAAAAAAAAAAAAGTGTTTTTTTCTACCGTGGCCCATGCTATACTCTTGCACCAGAATTATGGAAATTTAGCCTTACTTTTTGAAGAAACAGGCGCCGGTGAAAGCGTAACCTTTTTGTAAAAAAAAAAAAAAAAAAATTAAATTGGAATAATTATTCAATAGT
>CAAKHG010045033.1:0-16589 GCA_901007715.1 Dactylopterus volitans
AAAAGTACCTAACTCGACGACGATGAAGATTAAAAAAAAAAAAAAAAAAAAAAAAAAAAGGAAGTGAAAATTAACTAGCCCGCCCATATTATGATAGTAACAATAATAATAATAACAACCGTCGTGATGATGATGATGATGATGATGATTTATCGAGGACTGGAGCAAAACCACCTGGAGAGGCTTCCCACCACTGCAGATGATTACTGCCATTATTATTATTATTATTATTATTATTATTGTTATGGTTTATTCTATTTTTTTCTGCTGTAGTATTTGAACTTTGATACGAGTCTGTGTTGGCCATTCGCCGCCTCATTCCACACCCATCGACCCCCTTACGCCCCCGTCGTCGTCATCAGCGGGGCGGTCCGACTCCGTGCCCCGCCCCCCTCGGACGGGTCCTCGTCTTTCGGCCCCGCCCCCCTTCACCACACCTCCGGCTCCGAGGACGTCAGAATCGAGGAAAAACGGGACCGAGGGTTCCTCCAGTTTTGTGCTTTATCTCACCTCTTTATAATTGTGATTGTAGCCCCTCCTCCCCTCCGTTTTTTTTTTTAATTTGTACATATTTTTGAATCACTCCACTTCTTCTTCTTCTTCTTCTTCTTCGCCCAATAGGGAGGCTCGTGGCGAGGGGAGGGGCCGAGAGCGTTCAGGCTTTCTATGACCTCTCCGAAAGGTTTGCTAAGAGACTGGCGCTGCAGACAAAAACACATTCTTAGACGCATAAAGCAATCGTAGAGATTTTTTGAGATAAGCCTCTAGATTTTGTACCGAAACCCTTAGCTATATTCTACGCGAACTAAGTGGTTTTTTAAAAAAAAATGCATTTTTAATACACTTGAGGAAAAAAAAAAGAAAAAATCTGCAAGGCCTCGCTGAGAGACGTCTGCGGCGTTCGTAGAAAGTCTGACGGGAGCCTCCGATCCCCCCCCGCGGCGATCTGACGGCGGCTTTGGCAGATTATGGTTCTGGGTTCCTTTGCTCTTTTTTTTTTTTTTTTTTTGGTTTTTAAGTGAGAAGTTTCCTGGTGACCGGCATGGAAGCGCGCGGCGGGGCGGTCTGAACCGGCTCGTCGTGCCAAGCTGCCGGCGTCTTATAGAATATTTGGGAAACGCCCCAAAACTGAGGTGGGTTTCCTCGGGTTCCTCAGCCGGCGTCGCTCACCAACGAGGCGTCCGCGCTGGAACTGTTCAATTATTATTATTATTATTATTATTATTATTATTCGGCCCAAATACTCCCAAAACCGTAAAAAAAACGCGTTAAAAAATGAAAGAGTTGAGCATCTGAGCGAGCACAGACGCCTCAGAGATACTCAGCAACCGCCGGCGGCCCGCTCGGTCCACCGCGGCCCGTGTTTCTACGGCAATCCTTTTTTGCCGTCATTATGGGATGGAAACGCCTCGCACAAGAAAGGGAGCCTCTGGTTTCGTCATTTTCACCCCCACACGCTTCCCCCCCTCCTCAGAAATATATATATACATATATATATATGGCATGTGTGCGCATATATGCAGCGGCGGATGAAACTCGCATCTCTAAAAGTATGAAAATCATTGGAAAAAAGTAAATTCTCAATACTTTTGAAATCAAAGTCAAAAACGAAAAAAAAACATCGTAAACGGCACTGTGTAGCTCAGTCGCTTGGCAACAGCGCCCTCCGCTGACATGAGGTGGCGGCGCAGAGAGAGCCGGCACTCGTAGCATTATCCGCTGGGAAGGACGCCGTTTTGGCCCCAGGTCAGAAACAAGTTTCGGTGCGAGGACTTTTGGCGCAAGTAGTTTTGGTTCCAGCGTCGCGTGTCGGTGAGGATCCACCATTATCTGAGGAGGTCAGTTAGAAGGTAGCTGGAACTTTCACCTTCACCCAAAAGGAATTCTTCAGTTCTGACTGGTTGTTGGGGAGTCGCGGATGTTTTAGCCTCTTTTGGAGTTGTTGATACCCGGAGAGCCGCTCAGGCCACCTGAGAGTCCTGCTCAGGCCACACGGGTCAAGGTGAGACCTCCTCGACCGACCAGACGCAGCCCAGCTGCCCCCTAGCAGAACTCTCGGTACTGTTGTCGCGTCCTTCTGGTCAACAGCTGGACTCGCGGCAGCCGTGCGCTAACATGCAGACGCGAGATCTCAAACGTCCTCTTTGTGACGTCTGAGCTTCCTCCGTCAGCGTCCTCGATGGGCCTTTGTCCCGCGCCGTGAGCGCCTCGCTAGCTTCTAGTTCCATCAAAGCGACCCAGACGCTGTCGCTTTAAGGTAAATCACTCGGATTTTTGAAGGATTTGAGATCAGCGGACTGAAGCGGCGACGTGACCTCGAACTCCGGCTGCTTCCCGTGGAACAAAATCGGCCAACCGGGAGCTCGGGATGGCACCCGACCGCCGCAAACCGAGCCGGCGAGCGTCCCGCCTTTGCATATATGCGGAGCGCGCGCGTGTGTTTATGTGTGTGTGTGTGTGTGTGTGTGTGTGTGTGTGCGTCCATCTCGGCATCCACCCAATGACGCGCGGCGTTCTCCTCCCAGCACTCGTCAAACTGTAGCAGAAGCAACCACTCGAGGAGCGTCGCTCGCCACTGGTTTTTGTTCCTTTCTTCCTCTCTTGACTCGGTAAATTTGCATGTCCGTGGTTGGGTGAACCTGTAGTCCTGTCTTTTTTGGTCAAGTGGAAATTAAAAAAAAAAAAAAAAAGATGATAAAAATAATAATAATGGGTTTTTTTGGGGGTTTTGTTTTTTTGTTTTGTTTTTTGCAAGTCTACATCCATAGCAACAGTTGATATTCTCATCTCTCCGCCTCCTCACCGCCGCTGTATCTCCTCGTCACGCGCTCATTCAAAACCAACAAAAAGATGACATGGCAAAATTGATGCATTCAAAATTATATGTACTTGTATAAATGGTGCAACAGTAATAAAATGTAAGAAATTGACTGAAACTTGAGGATGTTGTGGACCTGGGCTCTTTTTTTTTTTTTTTTCTTTCCTTCAACGCAGTCGACTCATACGTGGCCTCCCACAATCATGACCCCTGGAAGTCGCGCTGGTGTTTATGGGAGAACCCGGACCACCGGAAGCTAAAACGGTTGCTTAGGAATCAGGAAGTTCCAAAGTGAACATTGCAGATGAAACAGTTGACTTGATGTTCACGCTTGTTCCCGGTGTAACTGCGGTTCTGCAGGTGTTCTCAGGCGTCTCACGTTCAGTGATGGAACACTTACTTAGTTCCTCCCGTTCCGTTTGGAACACTGGGCAACGAGTACCCTTCTATTTGTTCCGGTCACTGGCGACCCTTCTTGCTCCACGCCAGCTGACTCCCGCCTCGCTCAGATCTTCCTTGGCCGTTTGCCTCCACGTCGTCTTTGGCTTCCCCTTCTCCCTCTTTCCACCCTCTGGCATCCAGTCCATTGCCACGCTTGCCAGTCTCTCTCTCGGCAGTGTCCAGTCATTCTTCTTCTCCTGTCAGGGACAACGCCGGGCAAGGGTGCCACACCTGCCCTTCTCGTCACCTCTTCGTTTGTGATGTGGTCTCTCCATGAGATCCTCTAGATGCATTTGAGGCACCGTCGGTGGAAGACGTCCAACTTGTCGGTGATGCTGGATGTCTCCATCCACGTCCCGCGGGCGTAGGTCACCGTAGGGATGACCGCTGGCATATCGAGCCGCAGCTTTGGGGTCGTAGCGATGGATTTGGAAGACCAAATGTCCCGGAGTCGTTGGAAGACTCCCGCAGCTTTGCCGATCTTGGTCTGTATGTCTTTCTCCATGTCTCCGGTGTTTGAGAAGTTCCCAACATACTGTGTGTCTTGTTCGCCTATGGCGAGCGGTGGAAGGTGTCGGTCATGGCCTTGGTCTTTACTTGGCTACTGCGTAGACCGACTTTTTCTCCTTTGCTCGTGCAGATTGTTGGTCAACTCTTGGAGTGCGAGGTGGGTATGGCTAATCAGGGCCAAGTCGTCCACAAGGTCTGGATCTGCCAGTCTGACCCCCTCCCCACTTGATGCCGAGGTTTGTCCCCAACGACAGGGAGATGGAAAAACGGCCTTACAAATACATTTTCCGTAACAAGTAATCAAAATGTGACTAACTCCACTGCTGCTAACTGTTACTCTTTGGGAGAACCAGTAACTGTAACTAATTATGAGTAACGGGCCCAACACCGCTTACGTTTGCACATTATTGGTCCAAGTGAGACCTCTTCCTTTGCTGTTTGATGGATAGGTATGGAGGATCGCTGGGCGCTTCCTCCTTGTAGCAGCAGCAGCTTCACACACACCAACACATCAGCCTCCCATTGGTGGACAATGGCAGCTGATTGGTCCACGCAGAGGGGCAACAAATATGGCCGACCAGCATCCACGCTCAAAAATCTCCATCGTTGAAAGATGGATGAAAAACTGGCAAAAGATGTTCAATATTGGAATGATTGTGGGATTTACTGTCCTTAGAGAGATACTGTAGTTCCTGACTCATAATCTGACGTCGCGTTTAGCGTCGGCGGCGATTTTCAACGCTGCCGCGGCCAATGATCAGCTGAAAGGAAACAGATGAGCCTCCTCGCTGCTCCGGGTGCATGTAAGGACTCGAGATGTTCCTCAAGAGGGTGCTCCGAAATCAGTCTCTAGGGAGAGAGGAGACGAGGAGATGAGGAGAGAGGAGATGAGACAAGGAGAGAGGACACAGGTAGAGAGGAGATGAGACAAGGAGAGAGGACACAGGTACAGAGGAGATGAGGAGAAAGGAGATGAGGAGAGAGGGGATGAGGAGATGAGGAGATGAGGACACAGGGAGAGAGGAGACAGGAGACAAAACCAGATGATAGAAAGGAGAGAAATAAACAAGGACAGAGGAGACGAGGAGAGGGGAGATGAGGAAACAGAGACAAAGAGAGGACATAAGGAGACGAGGACACAAGGAGAAAAGAGAAGAGGACAGAGGAGACGAGGAGAGAGGAGACAAAACCAGAGGATAGAAAGGAGAGAAATAAACAAGGAGAGAGGAGACAAGGAGAGGAGACAGGAGACTAGGAGACAAAAACGGAGAACTGAAAGCCGGCAGCTGCTTGAGCCTCTCCGGGAGCTGCGGTTCCCCGCGGGAGGAAGAACTCCTGGAATTCATGACTTTGCTGGTTTCCAACCGAACGCGACGTCACACTCTCGAGGAGAAGCAGGAACCGAAGGACTCAAACACTAACATGGGATGACATCTTGTAAACACACGCACACACACACACACACACACACGCACACACACACACACACACACACACACACACGCACCTCGTCACGTACGATAAGTCAATATTGGCGGCGACATCGGAAAGCCGGCCAATATGAAAGCAGGAAGCTTCGCCCAGAGCCAATAACTGGCGCTTTGACCCCGCCCCCCTCGCCACCCCCCCACGCCACTCCTCACCCGCTAACCCTCCTTCCTCCTTCACCCCGGCTCCAGATAAGCCGCGTGTTTGAAAGAGGAAGTGGACGTATCCCATGATCCCGCACTTCCTCTTAGACGATCGGGCCCAGATAGACGAGAGGAGGCGGGATTAAAGGGCCAGTTTGGGAGTTTTCCGGGGCTCCGACGGCGCGACGCTCTGCACGCGCTCAGTGTGGAAAAGAGTTTTCCTTCAAAACCAGCGTCCGTTAAAGTGTTCGCTATATTTTTAACGCGATCACCGCGACAAAATGGATTCCCTCCGGCGAGACCGCGGCGGCGCAGCCATCACGTGGACACGCCCACCGTGGCTATTACCACGCGTGCGGCGTCGACACGTCTGATTGGTCGGGTTCAGTTCAGTCCGTCCGTCAGGGATATTGAGAAGCGGCGAGGCAGAAGCGATGACCTTTATCTGCACACGGAGCGAAATCAAAGGCCTCTGCAGCGCGCGCACGCTCACACACACACACACACACACACACACACACACACACACACACACACACATGCACACACACACACTCCCTGTAGCGGGAGCGTCACACCGGTGGGCGTCATGCGAGGCGGAAAGCAGGATGCAGACAGGCGGTGAACAATGATGGAGGAATGAAACTTTGGCCACGGCGGCGGCTGGCCCCGCCCCCCCTCCTCCGCCCCTCCCCCCTCGTCACATGACCTCTGCAGATCTTCAGGCGCTGGATGACAGCGGCGTGACTGCATCTGCATCTACATTTGAATGACAATGCCATCTAGTGGCTGGAGAACACTTGTGACAGGTGTGTAACGCTGCTGCTGTCCAAATATTCATCCCCTGTAAAATCATTCGCGCGGACGCTGGTCGGCCAATCAGAGGCCTGCCGTCGTCTCCATGCACCAATGGGAGGCCGATGCCGCTCCGAGGCCGCGACTAAAGGAGGAAGTGCTCTGTGGCGGACGCGATCCTCCATATCCGTCAGCAAGCAGAATAGGACTCATTCAGATTTCACCTCAAACTTACATAAACACCCGCAGTTAGACTGCTAACAGGTGTGAATGTTGCTGCGACTGTTTCACCGAGAACAACCACTGAGGGTAAGCTTTGGCCCGGTGGTTGTTCCTGTAACCATGACAACAAGCGTCACCTAACGTATTACCACCATCTCGCAAAATCATTCTGGCAATCACTAATGCTAATATCACAATGTTGTAGCAACAATGCTAACATCGCAATGTTGTAGCAACAATGCTAACGTCGCCACAGCATCGATAGGGATCTCACAATGACAATGCTAACATTTTATTCATTTATTTAACCTTTATTTTTCATTTGAGAACCAATTCTCATTTTCATTAATGACCTGGCCAACTTCCTCACAATGAATACCAACATGCTCACAATTGCAATGCTAAAATCACAACCATGCTTACATTACAATAGCAATGCTAACAAGCTAGCAACAAATCTGGCAAGCTCAAACTGACAATGCAAATAGGCTCGCAGTGACAATGGAAACATACTCAAAACGACAATGCTAACATGCTCAAACCAACAATGCGAACGTATTCAAAACTACAATGCTAATATGTTCACACTAGCAATGCTAACATTCTCATATCTTATTTGGAATGAATTGAGTTTGTAATAAACACACACACACACGCCAATGCCAAAATACTCAAAACTATAATTGCATCAAAAATGTCAAAAACAACCATGCTAACATTGCAATAGCAATGCTAACATTCTCTAAATGACAATTTAAACATTCTCACAACAATTATAACAAGCTCACAACCATGCTAGCAATTTCAAACTGACAATGCAAACAGGCTCGCTGTGATAACCTGCTCACAACGGCAATGCTAACATGCTCAAAACTATAATGCTAATATGTTCACAATCACAGTGCTAACATTCTCACATCTTGTTTGAATTTATTGATAGAACACAAACAAACACACACACACACTAAAAATAGCTTCGGTTTTAGCAGGCTAACTTTGTGTATTTATCCCCGTGACCATGGCAACAGGTGCCCTGACATATTGAACTTTACATGTGACCTTTCCCTTAAACCAAAAGTAGCTGTGAAGAGGGTGATTTTTTTCTGCTCTTCAGGCTCTTCACTTCCTACATTTCACCCGACTCTCCTCCCACTTCCTCTCAGATGCGGCGGTGCTTTGAAGCCCGCCGAGCGCCGCCTTCAAAGCGCTCCCCATCATTTAGCCGGCTGGCGGCGAGCGGGCCCTCGCCCGGCCTCCACGGCTCTCCGTTTTCAAAGCCGGGCGCTGCAGGGGGCGGATCAGAGCCACGGGGAGGTTTTTGTGGGAGATCAGTCAGGTCCCCCTGACGCCTGGACGCTCTCCGCCGCCGGCGCTCGGGCCAAATGTACAGAACCTGCTGGCGCCTCCGCTCGGCGGCTGTCAGGGACGATCTGCCGGGACGTTTGTCAGCAGGCCCTCGCGTGATGCTAATCAAGCACGGTTGAGGCCAGGAGCTAATGTAACACCTCAGAAATGAGTCCTTGCGATGTCTCACTGCTGAGGCTCTCAGGGTGAACATGAAGGCGCTGATGTTTAACGGGTCCGCAGATGCAGCCTGTAACGCGAAAGCATAAAGCTAACCCCTGTACAGGGACGACATTTAAACCTTAATCATTAAAGTTTAACATTCAAGAAGAGATAAATATACAATATAATTCTGTCTTAGAGACTAATGCATATATAATATTATTATAAATAGAGAGGACAGTTTTCAATACTGAAACGCATTGAGCTTAATATTAACACGCTAACAACAACAATGCTAATATGTGTCCAATGACAACACTAACGTGCCCACAATGACAAAGCTAACATGTCCATACCAATAATGCTAAAATGCTGACAGCAACACTGCTAATATGCTCACAACAATAATTCTAACTTCCTGACAAAGGTGATGCTAGTATGCTTGCAGCAATGATGCTAACATGCTGACAAAGATTATGCCAACATGATCACAATCACGATACTCATGTTCTCATGATCATAATACTAATATACTCACAAGAACAGTGCTAACATGCTGACAAATACAATGCTAATATGATCACAATGATGATGCTAACGTGCTCACAAGAACAATAACAAAAAGCTTAAAATGATGATGCAAATATGCCCGCAGTAACCATCTTAACATGATAACAATGGCAATGCAAAAATACCAACATAATAACAATGACAATGCTAAAATTCTCACAGTGCTAACACTCTCGCAAAAGTGCTGACTGTGTAACAACAATGCTAACATTCTCACAATCACCATGCTAAAATTCTCATAATGATGCTAACATTTTCATAATGAGAGTGCTAACATTCTCACAACAATGCTAACATTGTCACAGTGCTAACACAGTGCCTACATTGTCACAATAAGGCAAACATTCTCGCGATGACAATGCTAACATGCTCACAGCCATGCTAACATTCTCACAACAATGCTAACAAGCTAACAGTGTTGATGTTAACATGTTTAAAATGACAACGCACACAGACTAAAAAAAATAACCACATGAGATCATTTATAGACTTTAACTTACTTATTTTAAAAAGTTTTTGTTTTTTTTGCATCAGAGTTTCTGGATCATGTTTTCATGTCCAGGATCAGTCTGTCATGCATTTTTATTGCTTTTTTTAAAGCGGCATTGGAATTTGGACCGCAGTGATCCAAGTGCAGATTTTATGCAGATTTTTTGTGATTACCAAAGATTACCGAACCCAGATTACCGATCATCTAAATGGGACTAGATTTCAAGATGAAAAGCAGGAGCTGAAAAATAATATTAAGAATGATAAAACTATTTCATACAAATGCCTGTGTTGTTCTCATCGAGAGGTTTTATTATTTTTTTCTACGTTATCAAAGGTATCCCAAGACACTGAAAAACCGGGACCGGATTACATCATGTAAACTGATTTGAGAATCCATTTTTTTCTGTTTTGAACAACCAATATATAGGATAAGATCCATCTACTTTTATAATTTAAGCCATAAATTCATTCATGTCTGCTGTGGTGGCCATTTTTAAACCCATTTCTGTTCTCTCAAGGAAACGTATACATAGTACTTAGTACTCCAAGCCCAGTATTCAACATGGCTGCCAGGTTCTTCTGCTCATTTCAAGAAAATATATCATTATTTGTCTGGTTTTGCATAAAAAAGGGGACATAAATCCATGATTTAATTTCTCTAAAACCCAAAGTATTCATGCGTTTAAGTGCTCTCCTTTTACAAACCACAGATTGAAGTGCCGTAATTAGCTCCTGCTACCAGCTGTCAATCATTCCGCAATGGCCGCTGTCGCTCTCCCAGCTGGAGGCAGGCTGACTTCGGGCCGCGGCTTCTTCCTCCCTCGTTAAATGCACGCTGCTTTCATAACGGCTAAACCGCAATTTATGAAATTAAAGCGCTCGTTTCCATTATACCGTGCGTTCATTCGAGGAAGGGCTCCTTCAAGCGATCGCTCGGCGGCTTTGAGACATACATGATCTTGGCTTTAAAGCCGGTTTACTCCGCCTGTCAGTCACAATAACAGCTGCAGCCCAGCGCCACCAAAAATGACAGCTCAGCAGCGTTCCAATACGGTTACAATACTATTATTGTAACTGTGACAACAAGGTTTGCAAAATGTCTGATGACAGAAGATGCACATGCTAGCTACAAAGAAGAAGAATAGAAGGAAGGAGGATAAGCTAGCTACGAAGAGGAAGAAGGCGGCGGAGAAAAAGAGGCGAGCTGCCAAGAACGAGGAGACGCTAGCTATGAAGAAGAAAGAGGAGTAGGCGCTAGCTATGGAGAAGAAGAAAAGGAGGAGGAGAAACTATTTATGAAGGAGAACGAAGAGGAGATGCTAGCTATGAAGAAGAAGAAGGCGGAGGAAAAGAAGCTAGGTACCAATAACAAGGAGACGCTAGCTATGAAGAAGAAAGAGGAGCATGGAGAACAAAATGGAGACGCTGTCTACGAAAAAGATGGAGTAAAAGGAGGAGGAGAAACTATTTATGAGAGAAGGAAGGAGAAGGAAGAGGAGACGCTAGCTATGAAGAAGAAAGAGGAGAATGAGGAGAAGAAGGAGGAGGAGAAACTATTTATGAAGGAGAAAGAAGAGGAGATGCTAGCTTTGAAGAGGAAGAATAGAAAGAAGGAGGGGAAGCCAGCTACGAAGAAGAAGAAGGCGGAGGAAAAGAAGCTAGCTGTCAAAAACGAGGAGATGCTAGCTATGAAGAAGAAAGAGGAGTAGGTGCTAGCTATGGAGAAGAAGATGGAGACGCTGTCTACAAAAACGATGAAGAAGAAGGAGGAGGCAAAACTATTTATTAAGGAGAACGAAGAGGAGATGCTAGCTGTGAAGAAGAAAGAGGAGTATGGAGAAGAAGATGGAGACCCTGTCTACGATAAAGATGGAGTAAAAGGAGGAGGAGAAACTATTTATGAAAGAAGGAAGGAGAAGGAAGAGGAGACGCTAGCTATGAAAAAGAAAGAGGAGAATGATGAGAAGAAGGAGGAGGAGAAACTATTTATGAAAGTAGGAAGGAGAAGGAGGACGAGAAACTAGCTACGAAAGAAAAGGAAGAGGAGATGCTAGCTATGAAGAAGGAGGAGGAGATTGCTAGCAATGAAGAAACGGCGACGTTAGCTATAAGGAAGGCGTAGGAGAGCTAACTTGCTAACTAGGAGGGGACGTGTCGCTTTGACGAGCGCCAGTGAGTGAAGACAAATGAGCATATTCCACAAATACTCAATGCAGAAATGGGATTAGACTTTCACGTTTCCAGTCATTTGTCGTTGCTGTAACCATGACAACAGTGGTTAGCCACGATGTTGATTTTTGTGCCGGAACTTCAGTATGCCTTGATGCTAAAACGTAATTGCTGAAGAGTTATACATTTAGTAAGATGCTGCTGGAGCGACACCTACTACTCGAATACTGCATTGTGTTTTTTTTAAAAATACTTTAAGCACACGAGCCTTTTTCATCGACTCGTGGAATCGTTGATGTGCTCAAAGAGGAATCAAAGGCAACTCTGAGAGCTCGCTGACGGCGGCCCAGCAGAAACTCGACTGGAAGACACCTGGACTCGCTCCGGGTGTTGAAGACTTCTCGCCTTCATTCAAAAGGCCTCTTCAGGTCTGCCTGGTATCGTTGGTAGCTAAAGAGTCGTTAAGGTCTCCTCAGAGTCGTTAAGGGCACCTGAGAGTTGTTAAGCTCCCCTGAGAGTCATTAAGGGCATCTGGGAGTCGTCAAGCACACCTGAGAGTCACTTACGTCAACTGAGAGTTAATAGAGGCACCTTGTAGACGTTAAGGACACCTGAGAGTCGTTAAGGTCCCCTGAGAGTTGTCAAGGGCACCTGAGAGTCGTTAAGCACACCTGAGAGTTGGTAAGTTCACCTGAGAGTCGTTAAGGTCACCTGAGAGTCATTAAGGCCACCTGAGAATTGTTGAGGGTCATTAATGAAAACTGACGGTTGTTAAGGACAACTGAGAGTCGCAAAGGACATTTGACAGTCGTTAAGGACATCTGAGAGTGGTTAAGGTCACAGGAGAGTCATTAAGGTCACAGGAGAGTCATTAAGGTCACAGGAGAGTCATTAAGGTCACCTGAGAGTCGTTAAGGACACTTGAGAGCCGTTAAGGACACTTGAGAGTCATTAAGTTCGCCTGAGAGTCACTAATGTCACCTAAGAATCAGTAAGGACACAATGACGAACAACCCAACGATGAACCGGAGTATTTTTATGCGACCGACGTGCGCATAAAAATACTCACCTGATAAACGAGCATTAGCCTTCGCATGAGCCGCACGAGTCGCAACAGGACTGAGCAAACGCGCAGAGATTCTCAGCCAAATTTTTTTGAAGCAAGTGAAGCATGAGGGCGCCCGTGAAATATTCAGCATTTCCCATGACCCCCCCGCCCCCCCACCACCCCTCCATGTTTCCCCGCGCTCCCTCGCTCTTGCGTAATCTTACATAACGTCTTGAATATTTCAGAGTGGTCTCGGCTGAAGCGCTCGCTCGCCGCTGAAGGAATGAGGACGGGAGTCGGACAGACCCGAGAGGAGGCGAGCAGTTGCCTGGCTACGCCCTCGGAGGCGATCAAACGGGGGCGCCGGCGCCGCTTCGGCGTTTGATGGAGATGTTTCCCCGCTCGAGACGCCGCCGTTACAGCTGTAAACATGTTGAAGGGCTCCTCCTCCCTCCGTCTCCACGCCGCCGCTAACCCCACCGCTTCACTCCCATTTCAGTTTTGTTTTCCTACCTTTCCCAGAATCCCCTTTGCCCATGATGGCGCCGGCGCGACTTCACTTCTTCGATTTCTTGGCTCAGCCGCGTTTCTTTCCACTTTTTGCCCCTTTTTGAATGCCGTCAAGATGCAGCTGAACATTCATAGAACTTAAATGTTCATCAATATTTGCCTGTTTGAGAATTAGGGTTGCAGAGGGGCGGGGAAATTTCCAGTTAAATTCCAGAAACTTTCGGGAAACTTTGACCGGGAAGTTAAGCTGGGGAATTTTGGAAATATTCCAAATTGGAAACTTTCTATGGGAATTTATGGGAATTAACTATAGCTATGTGTATATAGCTATAATAAGCTAGCCTCTTAAATGGTCAATGAAATGAAAACTAGCTTACATTTAGCACCTAACTTACCAGCTAGCTAGCTACTGTATGAATACATTTTTATTTAATTTTCGCAAGTTAAACAGTAATACCATTATAGATCAAATATATTTACCCCAAAATAATGTTATAAAAACTTCCTTGACTTTCTATCATGGGCAGGCTCAACTGTGTGGCTTCACTAGTCTTGTGCTTTGGGCTCAAAAGTGTGGCCTCCAGGGTTTAAGCAGTCATCTGTGCATGTGATGGAGGCGTGCACAGTGCACGCAGGGGGCGTGGCCTCAGTAGCCCTGCAGTAAGCAGTGCTGTGTGCATGTGACTGAGGAGTCTACTCGCATTAAATCTGCTTGTTTTAGCCAAGATGATGATACAATATATTTGTTCCCGATTGACGGCCAACCTTCAGTTTTGTAAATTTCTGTTTTATTCCAATAAATTCCTGTTAATTCACATGGAAAGTTTCCAACTTTGAAAATTCCCTGAATTGTGCAAACTTAACCACGACACATGCAACCTTTGGTCTCTGAAGCTTTGTGAGTTCAGGTGTGCGTTAGTGCTGTGGCGCGCGCACGCATGCACGCACGCACGCACGCACACACACACAAACACACACACACACACACACAAGCACAGCTTATCCAGAAGACATCGACTAGTTTATTTATTCTCATAAATTCTTGTTAATTCCCGTAAATTCCCGTAAATTCCTATGGAAAGTTTCCACCTTTGAAAATTCCCAGAATTTTGCAACCCTAGTAATAATACATAACAGGTTACAAAACCATGATAACATGTAATAGTAGATACCATGTTAGAAAAGTTTAATAAAAAACAACAATAATAACATCAGCTGAACTCACTCTAACAAGAGCAACATTGATTGGATTTGAGTGAATCTTTCGGGGTTCTGGCGTGACGGGTCACTGAGCGGAGAGTGCAAAGTCCAGATGAGACGCCGAACATCTCCAGACCTGCTGGAGACCATTTGGGGGGTTTTAAGGAACTAAAACGCGGCGGGCTGAAACGTGGAGAAAACCGACATGTGTTTTTTCTTTTCTTTTCTTTTGAGCAGGGACGATGAATCGGTGACGCGTCGCCGTCGCTGAGAAAAATAAAATAAAAAAACGCCCAGAACCGGCGCGCGGAGAGCCGCTTTGATGCCCGGCCCGCGTCAGCTCCATTGAGAAATCAGCGGAGGACACCCGAGCGTCGGCCCGCCGCCTCGCCGAGCGAGGCGCCTCGCCGAGCCGCCTCATTGGCCCGGAGGCCTCCTGCATCATCGCGATTGGCTGCGTGGGCGGCCACAGTGCCGACTCTCGCCTAGCAACAGGCACGAGTGCAGCCGCTGCGGAGCGCCCTGCCCCCCCCCTTTTTCCTCCTCGCCTCCGTGTGGGGGAGCAGCTGATAGCTGGAGCATGTGGAGACACAGCGGCGGGATGGCGAATGTACATGAACACACCAACATACAATCACGCACGCACACACACACTCCCACGCGCGCGCGCGCACATACACACACACATCTTGTGTAAGTACATCTTGTGCTGCCTTGTTTAACCGCTTCACGACCGGCGAACATCGGAGGCTCGCCGCCATGAGACGCGGTGACGCGTGCTGGCGTGATTAGAATTTCAATGGAAATTTGAAAACAACAGAAAACAAACTGAAAGGTTTGTATGATTGGCCGGGGTGGGCGGGGTTTACCGTAAGTGTTAAAAAAAACAACATCGTGGGATCACCTGAACGCCTCACCGGCACATCGTAGCCTTCCAACTGGCTCAAACGCGTCGCTTTGTGGTTCCTGGAAGGAGCAACCTGCGCCGCGCTGCTCCAGACTGAGCGCGTGCAGGGCGCTATCCGCCGGCGCGGGGCGTTGCGCTAGCTATCTATCGGCACCACGCGGGTGCATGCCGAAGACCCGAACCACTAGTCAGGTGGCAGCTGACATCCATGCGTGACCATCATCTGCGCAGTGAGACTTTCAATGAATTTTATGAAAATGTAATAAGAGTAGAAAAACATCATAACTCAAGCTTTGTGATGCCACAACGACCTTGACCTTTGACCTTTTTAAACACCAAAACCCTTGAGCCCGAGTTAAAATGTGTCCCAAATTTTGAAGACAGTCCCGCGAACGGGACGAACCTCCGGACGTTTGTGAGGAAGCTTTCAGCGTGTAAGGCTGAGCGTTATCGGCAAAAAAAAAAAAAAAGTGTTTTGTGATGTCACAACGACTTTAACCTTTGACCCTCTGACCACCGAGAGCTGATCAGTCCACCTTGGCGCTCGAGTTGATGCATGTGCGCCCCCTTCTGGGCATTTTCCGAGATGCGCAGGCGCAAAAAACCCAAACTGTCCTTTTAAGGCGACACTCTGTTTAACAGTGACACCTAAACGCATCACGGCCACCGGCTCCAGTTCTCCTGCAGACGTCCAGGAGTAAACCAGCGGCGGCGATCTGCTTGATCCACTCTCTTGGGTTCCCCCCCTGCAGGTGAGGTGGGAGCTGGAATGAGAAGGTTCCCAATCAGATGGGGGACCACCGGTCCGGCGCCTAGCTCCTTTCAATCCTCCAGAGGCGGTGAACCCGTTGGCCCTCCCTCGCTGCTCGCCGGATTTAGATATCACAACTTGGGCGGACGGTTACGGAGGCTGACAGGTCTGAGGGGGCGTTGGCCGCCATGTCATGCAGGTCTAGTGTGTGTGTGTGCGTGTGTGTGTGTGTGGAGGGGCAGTGCAGCTGGGGGCGGGTAGGAAGGCGAGCGAGGGGCCTTTTAATGTGATGCGAGGAATGCGACATGGCGGCGAGTCGCGGGCGTCTCACCGCCGCAGTCTGCTGGGGGGACTGATTTGCGACTGCCGTCCATGTTCTCAAGCTGTCCGCCTTCGGAACATCTTCAGATTTGGCACAAAAGTCAACTCGAGATGAATGATGAGCCGATTGGACTTTGCTGGTGAAAAAGGTGAAAGGTCAAAGCTCCAAGAGCCTCATAAACCACTTTTTTTTTCATCTAAAAGGTCGAAGGTCAGCTTACCTGAGATTCCTCCCATCTGGAGGGAGGTTTCTAACTCAAACGTCAACATGAGTTAAGAGGATGAACCGATTAGGGTTTGGCGGTCAAAGGTCACTGCGACATCTAACAGTCACAGACAGACGCGGATGTTAACCGCCGCGCAATAGGTCAGTGCAGGGAAACCAGATTCTGGTTTGAAGCTGTGTTGGCGGTAGGCGGTGGCCCAGTGACCCCAACATGGACTGACATGAAAAGAGGCCGCGACCCTCCTTCAGGTGGGTCAGAACATCTCCAGAAATGCAGCTCTTGTGGGGGGTTCCTGGTCTGCACAGGTTAGGACAAAAGTGGCCCAAGGTGACAGGGTCATGGAGGCCAAGGCTCACTGGTGCAGGTGGGGAGTGAAGGCTGGCCCGTGTGGTCCAATCCAACAGACCAGCTACTGGAGCTCAGACTGCTGGAACAGCTGCTGCTGGTTCTGATAGAAAGGAGTCAGAACAC
>CAAKHG010045035.1:0-10956 GCA_901007715.1 Dactylopterus volitans
TTTGAACACCACAATTAACATCTATAAATCATGTCCCGAATACTTCCTGCTCAATCGCAGGGGAATATTCAGGAACAGCCCAATAACTCATTACAAATTGGAGGCCTAAAGCAGCCAAAAAAGATGAATTGTGTCGTGAAAAGTAGCGCGAACGGCGACTTTAATGACAACCTGCTCGCTGAAATCGGCGGGAGACGATTAATAAAAAAAAAAAAAAAAAAAAAAAAAAAAAAAAAAAAAAAGCAAAGACAGTCTGTTTCCTCTCACTTTCTTCTCAGACGTCTTCTTTTTTTTTTTTTTTGACTCATCGTGGAATCCATCATGTGCAGAATTTGCCAGCTCCAATTAAAACACTTCCTGTTATTAGATAGTTTGACAAGTGCGGCGCAAAATGAAAAACAATAAAATAAATAAATTTTTAAAAAAACTTCCTCCAAACTAATTATCTTCAAGTAGGAAAGATCTGCGGGAACCTATTTTACATTGGAAAAAAAACAAAAAAACAAGCTCCTCAGATTTGAGGATTTGTGGCTTTTCCAGGATAACAACTGTTTATTTATTGGTTTTTTGTTGGTTTTTTGTTGGTTTTATCTGCTGCCTGATCCCAGAACCCTGAAACTGGCTGACCCGACTGGACCCGGGGCGGGACCGGGTCAGGACCAGGACGCCGAGCTGCGTCTAATAGGAGCGTTTCATTGGCCGACAGGATCACACCTGCACACGCACACACACACGCACGCACGCACACGCACACACACACACACACACACACACATAATCCACTTAATTTATAAAGCACAATTTAAATAAACACAAAGGCACAAAGGTTCCCAGAGTGCTGTGCAATACAATAAACACAGTAACAGACAGAATTCTGAGATAAAAACACAACATAGTAAATGACAGAGCACTGAAGATAAATAACAGATAAAAATGTAATCTAATCCAAGGAATTAGGGTTTTAGTATTAGGCATTTGGTTGGGGGATTAGGGATTTGGTGCATTTCCTTAATTTTCACATCTTTCAGACACACCGGTTGTGGTTGACCATCATGGTTTTTCCTCACGTTGTGGCTAAAAAAAAAAAAAAAAAAAAAAAAGGCTAAAAATGGGTTCAAATTAGAAAATAAGAAAGACGGTTTCAAACCCCGAATTTAGTAGGATTTCAATTCAGGGTGCCAAAGACCAGAAATTAAACTTGTCAAATTTGCAGGGAAATTTTAAGGGGCAGAATTTAGAGGTCTTGAGGGAGGGGTTTGCTGTCGTCATGACAACAAATAAATCTGGACACCTTTGCAGGAGACTGTAAATCCCAGCGTGGGCGGGGCTTAGTTGCGGCCCCGTCGCCTTCTCTTCCTCCATCTTGTTCAGTTCTTCCTGCTTTTCATTCCCGTCTCCTCGACTTTCGTCCGTCCTCACTTTGGATCATCACAGCTGAGCGTCGCCGCGGTAACGGTTCAGATGCATTGGTGCTGCCATCATTCCCGAGCCAAACCTGGGGGCGTGGCACGGTTTTAACACACAGCCGCCGGCCAATCAGAGAAGAGAGATTGTGGGTCAAAACCACAGACAAAAGCAAACTCACCCCCCCCATAAAGATATAGAAATATTATATGTTAATGTATTATTCCATTTTTTATGAATATTAGTAGTAACTTTCAAAATTTTTACCCCTTCAATTACAGTTTTTGTGTTTAGACTGATTCATCGCTTCACGTCGCACCGACCATGATTGTTGGCTACACACACGCGCACACACAGACACACACACACGCGCACACACACACACACGCGCGTGCCACAACCGTGACATCCATAGAACACACCCAAGTCATTTCGGCTCCAGATATTTATTGAACTGGCCTGCAGTGCTCCCAGCAGTGGATGTACAGTACATGAGAAAACATCACCACTTAGTGGAGAACAATGAAAAACAAAAAATTTTGGAGGGAAAAAAAAACAAGAATAAAATAAGAATAAAAGATCAAAATGTCAATGGCAGTGTATATAAGAAAAAGTGTTTTGAATGGGACTCATGGGACATAAAATGAGAGTTGTGCACAAGAATCAGTCCAAAAGGGTAAAAGATACCCCGAGGGACAGCGGGGGGGTTAAGCGGCTGCTGAGGATTCTGGGAAATGACTCTGTGCAGTTTAATTTTGAAGCGATGAAAGTTTGTGTCCGGACGAGTCGAGCGACCGAACCTCCGACTGAAGCTCCAGCAAGTAGACGGATCCCGAAGAAGGCGTGTCTTAGGGGCGGGGCGGTCTGAGGGGGCGTGTGTGAGGGGGTGTGTCTGCGGGGGCGTGTCTGCGGGCAACACGGCGTGTTTGAGGGCGTGATCGACTGGTTAATGTGGCGAAATCAGCTGCTATCGACCCTGCGCGTCTGTCAGTAATGCAGGCTTTTATTTTCCCCGAGTGACGTTAAAGAACAAGGGAAGAAGAAGAAGGAGATGAAGAAGAAGAAGAAGAATGGCCCGCGAGCTGGAAGTGATGTGGTAAATAAATAAGCGTGGGCGTCTGATGCTTCTCGCCGGCATCTCCAAGGCCGTTTCCTGAAAACTGGCAGGACTCACGCGGCTGTCAGGTTTTCATCCGCTAATCGATAACTGAGGAGGAGGAGGAACAAAATAAAACACAGCAGACGCGTGAGCCTGCAGTCAGGCTGGAGACATCAAGGCCGCCGCCGTCACCATAGCCGCCGCCACAGCCACCGCTTCCGCCACAGTCGCCGCCGCCACAGCCGCCACCATAGCCGCCGCCGCCGCCGCTGCCGCTGCTTTGCGTCTTTAATGATTCTCTTTGTACTTTTCTTTTTTTTTTTTAATTTTTTGGCCAAACAAAGATTAAAACAAAAAATCAGCAACATTGAGAAAACCTTTATAAGTGAAGGAAAACCAGTCGGCACTGAATTGGTCCAAATATAAGACGACCCTGATTATGAGACAGTTACAATTTGAAGAAAATACCTGTGTTAATAGTGGTGGGATGTAATTAAAAAAAAAAAAATCAAATTCATTGGAACACTTGTAATTAATTAATTGTGAATGATTTTGATCTAATAGCAACATTTGACACAATAAGCGAAGTTTTTCAATTTAAATTACTTTTAGTTGACGACTGAATGGATGAACCGTTAGCAACAAAAATTCAATGACAAATGCTTTTTGTTCGTTCTCAAACAGACTAGTGCAGAGTGCAATTATTTCAATTCCAGAACAGCGGCGCCCCGACCATCCAAAAGGGTCAACAAAACATCAAACAAAACAGACCAACAGATGAATATAAAGTACCATTTTATGTATTTTGGCTCTGAACCGTCATTGGTGGATTGGGGGCTACAACACCGCTGGCTTGAACAAGGACTGGGGGCTCTAATGTTAGCCCTGCTTTCTGTGTGGATGCTAACGTTAGCCCTGCTTTCTGTGTGGATGCTAACGTTAGCCCTGGTGTCCGTGTGGATGCTAACATTAGCCCTGGTGACCGCGTGGACGCTAATGTTAGCCCTAGTGTCCGTGTGGACGCTAATGTTAGCCATGGTGTCGGTGTGGACGCTAACGTTAGCTTTTCACATGTAGTAAATTGTCGTAGCGGTGTTCTGCCACCGTGAGCCGATATTATTCGATTGATACAGTGATGCCATACAAAGCGTTTTATTCTGAAAATCCACTGGATTCGCGATGCTGTTTTTTGCTGTCGTTCTGCTGCGCGCCGTTTGAGGCGGCTTCCATCAAAAATGATGTTCAGGACGCGCTGCAGCACTGGATGGCCGCCATTAGCAGCCGCCAGAATCTGTCGAGGGGTCACTTGACCTGCTTCAGTCAGCGTGGGAGCGACTGTTTTACAGATGTTTGGCGCCACCTGTTGTCGTGATTGTAGGCTAACGCGCGAAAGTGGAGATCCTGAATGCAAGACGACCCCGACGGCGACCTGAGGTGACAGAAACCAGAGAAGAGGTGACATGAGGAGAACTGATTTAACTTGGCTCAAGTCCCACCCACTAACACGGAGGGGGCGGGGTTTAGCGGCTATCCCGCAGCCAGCCACCAGGGGGCAGGTGGAGCTCTTTTGGCTTCAGTTTTACAGGTGGGAAGGCGGCGTGTTGTTGGTGGACTCCACCAGCGCTCAGTCTTTGTGTGTCTGGACCAGCCGACCTGATCCTGCTTCTGCCGCCGCACAGACGCTAAATCATCAAACTCCTTTATTATTTCAGATCGGTGACACCATGAATAATGAATCGTTATGCGATTAATTATCTTTGCTGTGACGCGGGCGCGCAGCAGCCATACGTGCGTCTGCAGACCTTATCAAACAGACTTCATGTATCTGAGCGGCTTCGCCCGCCTGCACCGGCGACATGGAGGCGTGACGGTTTTCCATTATCAGCGCTATTATTCCCAGCTGAGGTGAACTGGAAACTTTCTGGCTCCGGATTGTTGCTGGCAGCCGCTCTGCCCTCAGCCGAGAGGTAAATAATGAACGACGTATTGGCAGCCTCCACCGCCTCCGAGAGTTTCCTCGGCAGCGGCGTCCTTCGGTTTAGACGCCGCGCCGCCGAGGTCGAGGTCGCCTCCTCCGTGACGTATGGGGATTAAGATGCGCTGGTGATGAGATGAAATGGTCAAGACCCTCATGTTTAAGACAAAGTCGAGGCGCGGCAGCAAAGGGCCGAGGTTTGAGATGCTGGTCAGCGGCGTTCTTTCAAACCGTGCTCAGAAAAGAAGGAGGTGACCTCTCAGCGTCTTGTCACGCCGCGTTTGTGCAGCTGCGAGTGAGCGGCGTCGCACCGTTGTTCTTTTCAGTCAGGCAACGCTGCCTTCATCCTGGCGAAGAAGCCCGCGGACACCTGCCGATGTCTGCAAACATCTGCTAACACGAACTAACACCTGCTCACAGGTGCTAACATCTGCTAACAACAGCTAACACCTGCTAACACCTGCTCACAGGTGCTAACATCTGCTAACACCTGCTAACATCTGCAAACTTCCACTACCATCCTCTAACACCCGCTGACACCCATGAACACCTCCTAACACCCGCTAACACCTCCTAAGGCCTCCTAGCATCTCCTAACACCCGCTAAGACCTTCTAACACCTCTTAACACCCACTAACATCCACTTCTAACACCCGCTGCATCTGCTAACACCCACTAACGTCACATAACATCTGCGAACATCCGCGACAGGTGCTAACATCTACTAACACCCGCAAACACCCCCCAAATATCCACGAGCAGACACGCACATCAGCTAACCTCTGCTAACTTTTGCTAACATCTGAAACCATCCGCTAGCATCTGCAGTCATCCAAGAACGAGCGCTAACACTGGCTTCAGTCTTCAGTCTGAAGGGCTCCACTCAACATCAACTCCTGGGTCACTTGACTCTGCAGTACTCGTGGGTATTCACTGGCTCCGCCTCCAATCAGCAGTGACGTAAACATGACACCCAAGTGGATATGCTAATTTGCTCCATGAAATTGGCGCCAACATGGCGCCAGTAGCTTGGCATTAGCCTCCGTGGCATTAGCCTCCCACGGTATCTTCAATCATGACGGAGCAGAAGAAAAAAAACAATCATCCCGGGGCTGCTGGTAAAGTGGGAGGAGTCAGTGGAACATTTTTGTTTCTGCTCGCAAACGTTGCAAATGTGATCAAAAAGTGACAGTTGTCGCGATGTTAGCTTGAATGACATCACTGATTTTGTTCGCTCCATAAAGTAAAGTAACACACTCACACACACCACTTCGTTCCACGTTTCTTTTCTTCTTCTCTTCATACTTTAATGACCCTCCTCCTTCCTCCTGCTGCCTCTGAATCCTTTATCTGATATTGATGTTTGACACATTCAACATAACTTTTTTTATTATTATTAATTCATATTAGGTGCAAATGTCAGCTTTAATCCTCCAGGTTATCTGGAAGCGTCTCTCGGAATCCTCTGACTTCCCCGCGTTTTCTCAAGGTCTTTGAACGCCTCGCAGACATCATCGTCGGGATCATTTCCTGCGACGGAGCTTCAACTGGGCGAGACTACTTTCAGGGGCGGATGCGCCTCTCCAAAATGAACGCCAATCTCCAGAAGCACACGTCACTTGTAACAGAGTACTTGTACTGTAGTTTCGGAGTAACCGCTCCTTCCTGCCGCCTCCGAGTGGATTACGCCAAGCCGAGCGGCGGCTTTCTTTGATTCCGCTCGTCAGCGGCAGCCTGACAGCCGAGTTTTTTCGCTCGTGGCGAAAAACAGCGAAGTTCATCCCATCGCGCTCGTCTAATTGCCATCGAGGGGAGAGCGAGCGCCGGCTCTCTCATCTGCGAGCGCTGGTCCTCCATGATAATGACCCGGCACATTTCTGCTCGCTGAGCTTCCATAACAAGGCTCCTCAAGGCCACGCCGGCGCCGCCGAGCCTTGACGGACAGACGGCAGGCGTCCGGCCGCGGCCAATCACAGCTGTTCATTTGTCACACAGCACTTTACCTTCAGTCTAATAAAGATTATAGAATAGCAAAATATGACTCTCTTTTTTTTGAGAACATTGATTCACAGCGGTGAATCAATGATGGCTGCAGTGTAAGGCAGCCATCATCCGGTGATGAAGATCTGGTCATCTTCCTCACTGAATCCAGAAGGAGGTTCCGGCTTCATCTCATGTTACCGGTCAGAGAGACGGAGGGTTCCGCCGCCTCATGCAGGAGCTCAGGTTCCACCAGCCCAGCTTCTGGGACCATTTCAGGACCTTGCTGGTGACAGTCAGAGTTTCTTCTGGGGACGTTAGCGCTGCATCTGAGGAGGACATGTGCACCGCATCCGAGGACGCCGGCGCCACCTCCGAGGAGTACGGCTTCGATCGCACCCCAGGAGGACGCTAGCGATAACGTCCAAAACGTGCGCTAGCGTTCATATCCGAGCATGCTAGCGATAGCATCCAAGAACGCTAGCGATCGCATCCCAGGAGAACACTAGCATTCATATCCAAGCACATTAGCATTCACATCCAAGCACGCTAGCAGTCTCACCCCAGGAGGACACTAGCGTTCACATCCAAGCACGCTAGCGATACCATCCAAGAACGCTAGCGATCGCATCCAAGAACGCTAGCATTCACATCCAAGCACGCTAGCAGTCTCACCCCAGGAGGACACTAGCGTTCACATCCAAGCATGGTAGCAATCGTGTCCAGGAAAGCTAGCGATAGCATCCAAGGACGCTTACGATCACATCCAAGGGCGCTAGCACCACCTCTTTGATCGCATATGTGGAGGACGATTGCAATCGCATGCAAGCAGGAGGCATAAAGCTACTAATTCAAACTGAAAAATGAATATTTGAACAAAAAATCTCTGTACTAAAAATGATCTGAAGTTTTGGCTAAGCCACATCCAATAACATTGAGAAGGCGGGGTTTATAACCAGTAATGCAGCGGGCCAGGAGCAGGTGCAGGACTTTTAGCCTCGTTTTTGCGAAGCCGTCATTCCATCTACTTTATCTAATGTCTAAACACATAATTCCCACGACTGAAAAGTCACATGACCGTTAACCGCCACATTGCTTTCGCCTCGTTTCCTGGCAACCCCAAACCAGTTTGTGAACCTATCGCCATAGCAACACTTACGTCATGCAAAACGCCACCCTCTCGTGCACCTGAAACTGTCCTTTCAGTTCAGAGTCACAACAACAGCCGTCGCCAGGCTCCGCCCACCCAGCTGCTCCTGGTGAGGCGCCTGATGTTTGTGCTGCATTCAGATGCAGCTGGGAAAGTTGGACATCTGGCATGTGTGTGTTTGCTGCCAGTGGTGAGATGAACTTTACAAGACATCTTAATGGCAAAAGAAAACGAGTCAATCTCTTTATGTAATGTTCACTTTGACGACCAGGTTGCTTGTAAATGCAATAAAGACGCTTCGCATCTCCTCCGTCTCCTCGCTCCTCCGTTTCCTCACTTCTTTGTCTCCTCCCTCCCTCATTTCCTCCCTCCTTCATCTCCGCCCTCCAATGTCTCTTCCGACCACAATGTCCTTCCTCCACTGTCTCCTACCTCCTTCGTCTCCTCCCTCCTTTGTCTCCTCCCTCCTTCTTCTCCTCCTTCCTTCATCTCCTCCCTCCTTCTCCTACTCCTTCCTTCGTCTCCTCCTTCTTCATCTCCTCCCTCCTTTCTCTTCTCCTTCTTCACCTCCCCCCCTCCCCATCACCCGGGACGAAGACTCACCCTGAGACGTTCCAGCTCTGTTCTGGTCTCCGCGGGAACCATCCAGAGGTCATCTTGCAGACGAGTCCTCCAAACAAAACTAATAAATGCAACGGCTCGTTTGAGTGCAATTAAAACGCTGCTCCGGCGGAACATTAACTCCATAACAAAGATTGCAAATGTAGTGAGCCGCAGCAATTATAAAGCACTTAAGCATTAAACAATTACAATACATTAAAAGTCAAAGTGCACCGACACACAATTAGTGTTTATGAAACCGCCTGCAGCCGCGCACAAAGCGCCTTGTTAAGAGTGAAGTGCTGATTGTTTCCTGCCGACATCCTTCTTCACTTCGGGGTCGCTGCTCGACTCCCGACTGCAAATAATTCAGGACTTTTGTTCTCGGAGCGGAGAAGAAGAAGAAGAAGCAGGAGCAGGATGAGAGAGCGCGCCGCAGGAGCCCATTTGATGTTTGATTCAGGCGTTTCTCTTCACGCCGCCGACATCAACGTCAAAAAGTAATGGTTTCCCACCTCAGCCGAAGATCTTCTATTGGTGGATGGAGACCGCAGGCACATGAAGAATGTGAAGAACGGACACGGGCTCACGGGTCGGGACGGTGTGTCGTGATAATATCATATTGTGACTTAAAAAGCTCGACGATGTCATATCATGACTCAAGTGTCACAGTAATGTTGTATGGTTACTTAAGTATCTTGATGTTGTTTCATGACTTGAGTAATGTTAAAAAATGCCTCATCAGGACTTAAGTGACAATACGATATTGTCACAATACTTAAGTCACAATACAATAATATTTAGATACTTATCAAGATAAGTCATCATACAATAGTATTAAGATACTTAAGTATTGTGATAATATTGTATTTGTAAATTATCGCATTATTAATTACAAGTATCGTGATATATCGTGACTTAAGTGCTGTGAAAATATCATACCGTGTTAGTATTAAGATACTTAAGTATTGTGATAATATTATAACTCCACTTAAGTATTGTGGTTTTATTGTATTTATTAATTATCACATTATTAATTACAAGTATCATGATATATCGTGACTTAAGTGCTGTGACAATATCATACCATGTTTTAAGTATCTTATTAATATCGTACTGTTATTTGAATATCTTGATATCATATAATTGATAGTATCATACAGTGGCTGTATTGTGATTATATTGTGTTGTGAATTAATTATCGTGATATCGTGTGGTGACACAAGTATCTTGATATCATCCTGATAGGATACTATAATATTGCAGCTTAGGTACTGTGATAATATCATAACATGAATGGAGTATTGAGATACTGTATCATGCCATAAGCAATCTAATATCATATGGTGATACTATCATATTATGATAATATCATATTATTGGGTCTTTGATGTATATTCTCAGTATTTTTTGAAAAATTGGTTAAATTTAACTTTTTTTAACGTTTAGTGTCAGAATTTTAATTTTTTTTTTTTTAAATGAGGAAGAAACTATTATTTAATTTCTCAAAGTTACAGTGGGAATCTCAATTGTCTCAATTTTGGTTAATCTCCTTTATTGATATTGAAATGTGCCACACAAGCCACCTTCAGTCCTTAATCCCACCTTCTTCTTCTTCTGCGGATAAATTTGCGGATTGAACGTCAGAACCCGGACGCGTTCACGGTGACTCCCGGTCACTTCCTGCTCCCGTTCTCTCTCCATGTCGAGCTCCCTCATGGAACCCCCTTAATTACATATTTAAGGGCTAATAAGACAATTTGCCGGCGTGCGCTCGGCCCCGTGATCTAACGAGCGCGCTCAAGTGCTCCATATTTCAGATGGTGCGGCGGCGGGCGGCGGTGGCAGCGGCGGCGGCGGCGGCGGCGGCGGCTCGGCCCCGCTGATAATGGCTTGTTAAGGCGGGAGGACGAAGGAGCTGCGGCGTCTCCGCTCTAATCACTCTGGAAGCTTTGATTAGCCCGAGCATGCGAATAATGGGTGGCATTTTCCGAGGGCTGTCGGGCAGCGCCGGGAAATGATTTAACGGCCTCTCTCCTCCTCCGACACCCCCCACACACCCCGATCTCTCTCACACACACACACACACACACACCTCCGCCCGCCCCCCTGCCCCTCCCTTCTTCTCATCCCAGCGGTTTTGATCTATTTTTTACTGCCTGTCTCAGTCATTTATCAAGAGCAGAATGGCCAGTAAAGTAATCTGACATTAGCAGCGGTGACGAATACCTCAGGAAAGAAAAGCAGAGAAAGGAGGTTTGTCATTTGAATAAATCATGAGGGAACGGCGTCTCCATTAAATATGGGAAAAAAAAAAAAAAAAAAAAAGAGCTGGGATCGGCCTCTGAACCTCGGCGAGGACGGAGGAGGCGAGAACGGCTGATCAGAGGGGTGAACTCGCATCATGGTCGCGCTCGTGGTCGTCTTCAAACAGCTGCGATGGAACGTTCCGGTAAACATGAGCTGACCTGCAACGGTTCAGGAACGGAACCCGTCGGCTTTTTAAAAAGAATTCTACTTCACCTTATTAATCCTGACAGAGAAATTAACCTTCGACAACCAGGCCCTCCTGAGTGAACACACACACACACACACACACACACACGCGCGCGCGTGTTCTAAATCTTCTAAAAACATGGATCCATTATAATCCAGTGAAGAAGATTTCATCATCATCACCTGGCTTCATCTCATGTTACCAGTCAGGGAGATGGACGGTTCCACCGCCTCATACCGGAGTTCCACCAG
>CAAKHG010045038.1:0-17209 GCA_901007715.1 Dactylopterus volitans
ACCTGGTGCACAGTCAGGAGGATGTTAATATACAGTGTGTAGTAATGAATGTATATCTCCATGTTTTGTTTGTGCCCATATGTGTGTCTCACTCATTGACACATCATTGTGTGTGCGTGCGTGTGTGTGTGTGTGTGTGTCTGTGTGACACCCTAGCAGCCCCGCTCGGCTACCTGACAGGCCACTGTCTGATTATAAAGGCACTTTACTGGTATTAATATTAATGCCACATTTTATTCAGGATGTCTGCCTGCCACTCCGATGAGACTGCACTTTACTGCTTTAAATGGTGTGTGTGTCTGACAGGAGGTGTGTGTTTGACTGTGGCCACATATGTGAGTTTGTGCATGCCCATGCATGTGTGTTTGCCTGTGTTTCTGTGGCATAAATGCAGCTGTCAGAAAAGCAAGAATCCCTCCAGTCCATTAGCACCGGGGCAGTTTTAAACTTGACCCCCCTCATGAAATTACCCTAATTTCTACTCTGCATCTTTTCCTCGGCGGTATGTGTTTTTGTAATAAAGCGCATTACAATCTGACAGAGGGTTTGCCTCTTTACAAAGACTTGTTTTCAGGGAATCAGGAATCATACAGGTCATATCAAAGTCTAGTTTGACAGCCAGTCTGGGATCAAGGACACACTGGAGGGCCACTTGGACCAAAGTGAGGTAATTTCCATTTGCTGCTCTTTTTTAAACATATAAAGTAGTTGCTCTATTATCTATTCTGCGTGAGTGTGTGCGCGCGCGCGTGTAAAGGAAATTACAATTTTGAAAGTACCAGGTGAGAAAGAAGTGTGTAAAGTCAAGTGTGTTTATGAGTGTTTGTGTGTGTGTGAGTGTGAGAGAGAGAGAGAGAGAGAGAGCGAGCGCGTGACAGAGAAAGAGTCATAGCTGTGGCAGGATAATCTTAATACCCTTTAGTGTGTGATGCAGCACTAATTTCAAATCTTATAGATTTGAGGAAACAAGTGAAGTTTCTTCTTGTGCGATGTAACCTGATTGGAAACTTGGCAGGAACATCGGTGCTGTGCCATGAAACACAATGAACAGTGGGCTGTAACATCACAACCACCTATCTAACATTGTGTAGGTCCCCCTTCTGCCACCAAAACAACCCTGACCATTTGAGGCCCGGACTCCACTAGACCTCTGGAAGTGTGCTGTGGTTTCTTGGCATCGAGATGTTCGCAGCAGATCCTTTACGTCCTGCAAGTTGGCAGGCGGAGCCTCCATGGATCTGATTTGTCTGTCCAGCACATCCCAAAGATGCTCAACTGGATTGAGATCTGGGCACTTTGGAGGCCGAGTCAACACCTTCAACTGGTTGTTGTGTTCCTCAAACCATTCCTGTACCGTTTTTGCTTTGTGGCAGGGAGCTTTATCCCGCTGAAAGAGGCCACTGACATCGGGGAATACTGTTTCCGTTAAAGTGTGGACATGGTCTGCAACAGTGCTTAAGTAGGTGCTGCATATCAAAGTCGCACCCACATGAACGGCAGGACCCAAGGTTTCCCTGTAGAACATCACCCAAAGCGTCACACTGCCTCCGCCAGCTTGCCTTCCTCCCATGGTGCATCCTGGCGCCATGTGTTCCCGCAGGTAAGTGACGCACATGCAAAGAACACATGACTCATCAGACCAGGCCACCTTCTTCCATTGCTCCTTGGTCCAGCTCTCATACTCACATGCACATGGTTGGTGTCGTCAGCAGTATCGTGTGAATGGGTGAGCCTCTGCTGCTTTTCCTTCCCGACCACGGCAGGAAGGAAACGCGCCACAAGAACTGCAGTCCTTGAGATGTTCTTACCCAGCCATCCAGCCATCACACTCCGGTCCGTGTCAAAGTCGCTCAAATCCTTCTGCTTGTCCATTTTTTCCTGCTATTAACACATCAACTTTGAGGACAAAAAATTGACTTGCTGCATCCCACCCACTGACAGGTGCCATGGTAACCAAATAATCACTGCTATTCAATTCACCTGCCAGCGGTGACAGTTGTGGCTTGTTAAATGGAAAAAGAAAGAGGAAAAATAGAAAATGTTAAATGTGCTGATGTATTAACCAGAAAATATGGAAATATGGAAATAAAAATGCAGTGAAGCTCAGTCATGTTCACAACATCTGCAGTAATTTTACAGCAGTTTAAGAATCTGCAGTTTGTAAGATCAGTGCGATCGCCAAGCCTAAATTGTTTCATATTGATCTTGGAATGGAGCGTTCTGATTGGTTATGAGTCCAGTTTGATTAAAACAGGGAGCCAGTGATTCCAGTTACTCCAAGAAACACACACACACACACACACACACACACACACACACACACACACACACACACACACACACACACACACACACACACACACACACACACACACACACACACACACACCTCCTCCTCTATCTATGCTCTTTGACTCTTGTTGGTTTTTGTGTAGGTCGTCCTCTCCTCTGTCTGCCATCTGGGAAGTCTCTCTCTCTCTCTCCCCATCCATTATGGCCATCCAGGGACAGAAACCCTTCAACGCCGGCATACCCTGCCCCCGCACCCCCTACCCCCAAGCACCCCTTACGCCAAAATACACTGACATGTATAGATGTTCAAACACTCATCATCTACCACATCCGCACAAATCTTCAACATACAACAACTGCACATTAACTATTAATTCAAGGCTAAAAAAAATAAAATAAATCCCTTAAAACCATATGACTTTGGCTATCAGATGTCAGTAATCATACGTGATGCCTAATGATATCTATTGATATTCTCTATGTTTGCTTTTGTTTTATCAACCAGTAAAATGCCTGTATTTGCCAGGGTGGCTGTTTTCCGGCCAAAGTTAATTTGCCAATTTCAGTTGCAGCCTGCTGTGCTCGTCATTCACATGTATCAAAATTGAAAATAAGTATATAAACATGTAAATGAATAAATACATCTATAAAATCTATATTTCTCTCTCATAGGAGATCATTTTGACCTTTGCTTTTAGCAAATTATTTTTCAACCGTTTCACGAAACTTTCACGATAAATCTCCTGTGTCGTGGTATGTGGAATGGAATCCTGGGAAATGTAGGTAATCGAGCAAGCAAGATCCAGGAAGCACAGAAATGAGTGAAACAAAGTATATCAGCCATTGTCCCAAATCGACCGAAAGCGTTCATTATCAGAGATGGAAGATATGCATCGCCGAAACCGAGGTCTCATGTAACTTGTTGCAAGAAGCGAGGCCCAAACAAACTGCTGCATATCTACCTTCTGATGATCACCTCTCCATTCGGTTCCCCTCCAATCAGCAGCAGAGCAGCGAGAGACAGAGGGAAAGAGAGCGAGGCGAGGCGAGGATGATGACGACAGCATTCTGGCGCTCGGTGCAAAGCTCCAGGTTATCAAACTCATTAATCTCCATGCCATAGTCCCCGGATGAATAATTGTGCGTTGAATTTATCTGCCACTGTGATAGCTACAACTCGACTCTCCCGGTGCCACAACTGACATCGCATTGTGTCTTGGCCTTGTAATTATTACACGCTTTGTCTTTGCTTGGGGTTGGTTGGGGAGGCGGTTGGGGGTGGGAAAAAAACATAAAACACTCTGCCACCTCTTGTTTTGCAGCTTTTCAAAAGGAATCATCTTATGGCTCCTCAGCATGATGTCTAATATTGCAGCAAGGCTTCCCTCAGCCACACCACCGCCGAGAACACGCGTCCTCTGCAGCAGGAAAGAATACTCCTGGAGAGGGTGGGGGGGTGAACACAGGATGGGGAGAACAGATTTAATTTTGTCATAAGGCATAAAAAGAATTACATGATTTTTATGCCTCCGTGCCAGAAGGCCAGAAACATTCTGTTTTTGGGTTGTTCATCCATACGTCCCTCTGAGTGTCCCATAAACATCGATGGGCCATAGCATTAAGACCACTGCATATTTACCATAAAATATAACGCACCACCCTTGAAATACATTCTACCTTCATGAGGACTTTTATGTTGCATTTCTGTTGAAAGTTCTTTGAGGGATGTATTGCCGCATGTCCCCAATATTTTGGTCACCTTAATGCACATAAGGAGGATGACCAAATACAGAGGACAGTTCAACAGCATCACTAATTACAGTCGTATTAACAATAGTTAAAATGAAACTCCCCCTGAAGGAAGAATTGCAGGATTGTAGCGTTGTATTCAGTGCTAAACATGCAGTGGTCATAATGTAATGGCTTATCAATTTATGTTGTATGTCCCATTCATATGAATGTGATATCTCAGGAATGCCTTGGGGATAATGTCCTCAAATTTGGCATAAATGGTCAATGTCAAAAAAAATGAAGCAATTAGATTTTGGTTGTCAAAAAGTCAAAGATTAAGGTCACAGGACCCCACAGAACGAATATTTTGTCCACACCTCAATGTTTTTATGGTTTTTATGCTTATGACAAGCATCCACAAAGATGTCCAAAAGGGTAAAGCGATATGACATGATATATTGACATTTTGTATCTAAAAGGTCAAAGGTCACCCATTTCGAGATATGCATTTATGGAATGCCGAGAGGATGTTCCTTCCAATTTGGCACAAATGTCATTACCCCTCTTTATCATCTGCTGAAAACGATGACATCGTTATACCAAGCAGCACTAATTAAACAACCAACATAGTTACTATGGCAATAACATTAGGCTTCACCCCAGTCCAGTGTTAGAAAAGACTGTAGACAGATTGTATGTTAGATGGGCAGTGCCACTATTAGTAATGTCCATTCTTCAGTGAGGCAACAAAATAACATTATCGTGCATAAACACAAATTATCACATTGCCCACATGAACATGTTAATATTGGGCTTAAACATCTTGAAAAGTGATAATACAATAATAATGATGGAAAACAACATGGCATTTAAACAACTTTTTCCTCAGAATTAGCACTGTGCAATTTACTCAGGTATTATGTGGAAAAAAAAGGGGAATAAGTAACAATACACAGGCCGAATTCCGTGTTAATTTGTTTCAGAATCAGTCGCTCCAGTGTTAGTAATCAAGGGCTTAACGTTTTAACTCACAGTCGGCGCTCAATGAATTTGGCATGAGGCCAAAAAACATTCCCACAACATTAGCACAACGCTGCAAGCTTGAGGAAATGAATGGAAGGGGGAAAAAAACCCGGCACTTTCCAAGTTTCCCTGTAGATTCCTCCTGCGATACCTTTTGTTTTTGTAATCTTGCAGGGAAGCTATCTTCTCCTAACTCTGCAAACTTTTAAAACTGTTGTTTTCCATTTTCTTCCCCCTCTCGCCGTCACATGAGCATGCCTCCCTTTCGCCTCACTCAAATTTGATTACGCGGGTGCATTGAGATCTGCCAATCAGGTTCAGTTGGAGGTGCGGCTTAAGCAACGGCGGTCTCCGATTGGCTGATTCCTCTCTGTTTGCTAGCATGACGACAGAAACTTTTTAAAGGGAAATCAATTTTTTGGTAGCCAGAGAAAACTGGTACAGAATGCAATACAGGCAAAGAACATATATGAACATATAATGGACATTTTGGTCATGGCAGCCAAGCAAGACAATCAGGTGTTTCGTGCTATTTATCTTCAAACAACAGCTCTATACCATCGGAGTATATGTATGCATGTGTGCATGTATGCATTCTGTAACCTGCATTGTTTTTCTGTCACATATGGGATCTGGGGAATGATTATACATAATCCAAAACATAATCAGCATTGTCAAGATTGTTTTGCAATTTTTTTTCTTCAGGCAGCAGCGGTAGAAGCTCCTCAGCTGTCATTTATTATATTTGTGACACACACACACACAAAAATTGTGCTCACAATGCTTTGGTGCCTATAGCCTGCTGAATTAACGAGGTGCCTTTGATGAAGATTTTCACCACCAACACAAACTGCATTTCCATCCATCTGTCAAGTAAATTTTAAGCCGTGTGTGTGATATGTCACAACAAAAAATGACATCTCTTAGTGGGTTTTCATCTGCTGCGATGAATGAAAACAAATCAGCTTGGTTAATGTGGGCTAAAGCAGCATCAGAAAACAACGACGTCAACCAGATAAATGAAGGGGGGGGGGCTGATGATAACTGTTCAGGATCAGGTATTTGCTAATGTGGAGCATGTTTGTGAGGAAGACTGAAAGATAAAAAAAATAAAATAAAATTTGCATTTATACACACAAAAAAAGACATGGCTTAGTGAGAGATTTCTCGCGTCTCATACAACGACAGTAAGCCATTTTTCAGGCAGATTTAATTTTGAAACCATTTTCAGGGGAAAAAAAAACCCCCAACAAAAACACAAAACAAAAACAAATACAAAACAGCACGAGTCATTTGCTCAAACATGTAAAAAAAAAAAACAACCCAGTGACATGCACCTTAACCAATACACCGCTGGGGCCGTGTCTTTGCATCATTTTTGTAATTCAAGTCCTAATAGCTGGCGGAAGTTGTTCCCACCAGTTTATTTATAGTTGCGTAAAGGATTTCAGAGGGCCATCAAAACAAGTGTGTTGCCATGTTGTCACTCCTGACATTTGCAAGAAGCTGAACCTTTTTTTCAGGGGCACGCATGTGTCCCAGCCCGCCGCCCTCCGAGGCTGTTGAAGGCTCAAAGGAAATGAATGGAAAATCACTGTGTCAACACTTTTCATGTGGAGGTCCAATCACTGATGATGGTAAATGTAGTCAATTTAAGTCATAAATTCTTCAGCATGTGCCATGTTGACTGAAACATCAGAGCTCCCCGGCTTTGGTTCTACTTTAGAGCTGTGCAGGTTCGGCGCCCACGAACCAGGGTGTATTTATAGAAGCTCATGATGCCAGAATTCCAAATCCTGCTCAGCTAATGGAGGTGAGAAGCCAGATGGCCTGTTGTGGAACAGCCGTGGGAAACATCCCACCGTTTTTTTTTTTTTTCCGTTATAACACCAGCTATGCCACTTTTGTCAGAAGACAAAACCGAGTTTTCCGCCAAGTCTTAGCCAAGCACACATTTCAGGCTTTTATGTTCAGTCGATGACGTTTACCACCAAAAATGACAAGAGAGGATAGTTGTGTGGACACCTTTGACACCAGAGGGCACGTTTGTGAGTCACAACCTACCACGTTGTCTTGGTTCCTTTTGCCAAGACTATACTAATCATACCTGAACTTAAACCAAGTAGTCTGGGCCATTCCAACACCAGCTCTGTTTTTTTTTTTTTTATTGTTTTACTTGATTTATTCAATTACATGTTCATACTGTTGCTTAGTTTCTTGTTTAGACTGTTTGCATTTGAGGGGGGAAAAAAAAAGAAAAAAGATGAAAACAAAGTGCTTTCTCTTGCACAGCAGATCTTTTGGGTGGACCATTTTGTGGTTTGGAGAATCTAATACATTGCGTATGTGTATGTCAGTGCGCGGAAGCCAGCTTGTCCTTGAAACCACCTCTGGTGGTAGATCGGACTCAAAGACAGTGCTGTACGTTTAATTTGTTTCTCTCTGCTGGAAGGTCATCAAGTCTGGAACAAGTTTGGTGGGAGGTGTGGAGGGGTGAAGTGGGTGAGCATTTCCTCTGATTATAAAAGCCTAAACAGATTCTGGCCAATGTCACATTTATCATTTTCAAACAGCTAATATCTTCAGGTGAAACAGGAAAGAACAGTGACCCCACCCTGGTGTTTCAGCACTGGGCAGAGGGGAGGATGGAGGGAAGACACAGGCCAACCTTCAGACCCCCCCCACCACCCACCCCAATCACACCACCTCCCCCAAACCCCCACCTGGTCCAGGGAGAGAGTGTGTTTCTGTGCGCTGTGAGGAGACACCGAGAGAGGTGATGTATTTTAAAAAGCTCTTATGACCTGTAGGCACCCAGTCAAGTGTTTGCTTAAATGAACACTCCATGGTTTTAGAATGTGCTTTGTGTAGCAGATTTTGAAATGCACCGTTTCATTTCAAAGGACACACATGTTGACCGTGCACGCGCTCCCCCCCGCCCCCACGCGCACATACACACCAGCTAAAAGTCCGCGCATGCACACGGTTATTGAAGCAGCGTAGGGCACCGGTGTCAGCTTGAAGGTCTCAAGCAAGGTCCTCCGGGTAATTCCCATTCACCTTGTGCGGGTGCTGCGTGAACACTGCAGTGTGTGTCTTCTTTTGCAGTTTCTGTGTGTGATCAGATTCTTATGAGACAGAAGAAGGGAAAACACAAGAAGTTTTGGAGGTCACAAACAAATCAGCCTCTTCCTCGCACTGTGTGTGTGTGTGTGTGCGTGTGTGTGTTTGTGATTGCGTCTGTGTTTGTGCCCGTGTGTGTACTCCAATATACTAGCAAATTGAGGAGAGTGTTCTGTTGTGACTACAGGTATCCGTGAAGACTGTCTATATGCAAATGATAAAAGGATGTGAACATAATGACCCAGCATTGAAAAGATGACGGCTCTTGGGCTATTGTGAATGAGGTGAGGTGGTGGAGAATGCTGGGAAGGGAATATCTGAGAAATCCCAATGCCTATTGTGTAATTGAGGGTTTGACAAAATAAGACAATACTCAAAAAAACAACAACACCAAAGTGATTCTGAACTACTAGGTTGCCATTAGTTGAAGTTCATATACCCAGGGCCTTGAAAAATCTGAGTTAAGTAATCTCAGCGCTTTCAAGGACACTTCAGGACCCACTTGCTGAAAAGCCGCGCATGGGCTATTGTGCTTGGAAAATCAGACCCCCGAAAACAAACACAGAGCCAAAGTGGAATCGGCGCAAAAGAGCCACCATGCATGCCGATCCATGAGCGCACAGACAAAGAACACACCAGCATGCTGATGGGCATGCTTAAAATTGTGTGTCATTACATCTGTGGACTTTTGCCTGCCGTTATAAGCTCATATTTTGTGTTGTATCTCATCTCATACACGAGGTTCCACGAGATGTCCACTGTCAAATTCCCATTCATCTTTGAGATCAGGACAATGGATGTTTTTCTTTTTTTGAACATGAACATGAAAATCTTACATTTCGAGATGTCAACAATTGCAGATCTTTGTTGCAATTGTCTTTCACGGAGCTGAAGCAATAATGGTTGCATAACAAAACACATGAGTGACTTTTTCAATGGATAAATAATAGTGTTTGTTCATAAGAAAACACGTTTTTTTAGTAAATACCTAACAAAGGGAGAATAGTTACCCCACTCCAGGCTCAAACGTGGGTCCAAGAGGTTCAAGATATGCAAACTGACCCCGACAGCAAAGAGCCGAGCTTGCTGGCATGCCCATCAGAGTGTATAGACACATGATGTAAGTATGTCACAATGGCCGCTGTCATTGCCAATTAAAAAAGATAGCAGAGGCTGCTGGCTTGTGGCTAGCTCGTTGCCCCTGTTGGCTTAAGTCTTAGCCAAATCGCCGCTGAAGAAGTTTGTCTTTCTGGCCAACCATGACAAGGGCGCCTCTTTTCACCTCAACCACGATGTCATCGCAAATAAGGAAGTCACGGTCGCTAATGAAGGTAAACACCTGTCCCCCACTGCAAAGTCAGGCGCTTGTATGACAACGTCCATCTGAAACATAGAAAAATGCACACAGGCAGTTCTGAATGGCGCAGCTGGAGCGGGGCGGGGGTTACAGGATCTTGAGGGATGTCCACAGAGAGAAATCTGGTCACCAGCTGATCAATCAGTACATCCAGTTTGCCAGTTTGGATTGGGATCCAATTAAAAGCCCAGAAAAAACAAGGGAAAATAACCACATAAGAGGGGAACACACCAGTGCCAACAATCACACCAGTGCCAAACAAAGGCGATTCTTGGTAAACATGAATTAAAATAAAAAATAAAAGAAAAACTTAAACGGGGTGGTTCGCACGTTGCCTCATAGCAAGAAGGCCGCAGGTTCGATTCCTGGCCTGGGATCTGTCCATGTGTAGTTTGCATTCTCTCCCCGTGTCTGTGTGGGTTCTCTCCGGGTTCTCCGGCTTCCTCCCACCTTTCAAAAAGCATGCTCAGGTTAACTGGCTACTCTAAATTGGCTGTAGGTGTGTGTGCGTGTGTGAGTGGTTGTCTGTCCTTCACGTGGTCCTGCGATGAGCTGGCGACCCGGCCAGGGTGCACCCCGCCGGTCGCCGTTAGCTGGGATCGGCCCCAGCACGGCCGCGACCCGTAACCGGAACAAGCAGAAGACGATGAGATGAAAAACCTGAACAGATAGAACAAATTAAAAATTAAGACCTCTCGCTGATGAAAGCCCGCTTTCAATCATGACCTGACATGCTCTGAACTCGGCCGCTCTTTGAGGCAATATGATCATGGCATTTTACGCTCGCCACTGTGTGTCTGTCTCCAGACATTTACATACATATCCACTGTATTCACACTCTTAATTGTCCAGTTCTGTGTACCTCCCGCTTCCACTTTATATGCGTATGTCTGTGTGACTCCTTGTATCAGCAAAGAACACGAGTAATAGGCTCATCATGAGGACATGGCAGGGGTGGAAGCAGACAGATGGTGGGTCAGGGCAACAGGAGAGGGGGATTGGGATGCGACCTTAAGTGTTAGTGATGGGCTAGACAATGAAATGTGATGTAGGTTAAACCGAATCTCCTCTTCTTGGAGCCTCTTTGGAAGCCAATGGCAGAGGAAATGGTTAGATAAGGAGACAAAATGAGTGATGCTTTCTCCAGGATTGTTAAGGTACCTTTGAGCAAAGTGCTGACACACCGACTTCCCACTGGACTTTGAATTTGATACGGTAGCAGAGCTCAAACAACCTCCATCACCTGGCTTAAGAAGCACCATTGGTTTGTCAGATTTTGCGTCTGTGGATTTTCCTCGTAAAACTAATCCTAACCAAGAGAAATCAGGTATTTGTTCCTTATCATCTGTCCTATTTTTCTAGTCTTACATGCACCTAAAATCAAAAGTGGAGGACATTTCCAAATTTCTCCACTGTGCATCATCTTCTTGGCCATCATAGTAACAGTGGATCATTCCAAAAGTGGATTCTTTCAGGCTTCATGAGCCTTCTTACGCTTCCTTTATTTCAGGCCTGTTGTACAGTTTAGGATTACGGCTAGGAAAAGAGATGGCTGCACGATATATTTATAATTATAGAGCATGCTGCAGCGGTGAGTGCTGACCAGTATGATCACTGTCAATGAAGTTGCGTGGGGCAGGGGAGAACACAGGCAGGATGATAGATGACTTGGCCAGTTGTAATATCTCCATACCAGAGGGAGCTGTGTAACATTAAATATGGCCACATGTGATTATTAATGTTGGACATATTAATAATCATGAACTGCAAACACTACAGATGAAGCCCTCTGCACCAAAGAAACACGGCGAGCGACAAATGGGACATTTTGTGCCGACAGGTGAACAAAAACCACCAGATTATATTTAGTCAGTTTTGTGTTTTTTTTTTTGTTTTTGTTTTTTAAATGGCCACCAGATTATATTCATATGATCTTCAATCATGTTCGTTTCTACATTTAAGGGACAAGAGTATGAGATGTTAACAATGGTGGTTTAGTTATGGTTAGGAGTCTGACACGGGTCCCATCACTTTACAGTACGAATGCAGATTAACAAAGAAGCTAAATCGCCATGAGACAATGCCAGTTGCATTTTGACTAAAACTGTGTGCCTTCATACAACAAAAGCCCAGTCCAAGCGATTGCTACGTACTTTTCAGACTTCAAACGGAAACCTGAATGCTCCTGATCCCTCTTGACGAGGGACAAGATATCGGTTAAAATGGACCCTGCCCAGCCCAAAAATGATAACATGCATTTCCACAGTGGCCTCAAATCTTGAGATAATCCAGCTGTTCTGAACCAGTTACAGGTTGTATTATCACAGACAAGGAGATTATGTTATAGTCACTTGTGTCTGTTTGGTTCACATTGGTCTGTCAGTCTGACTGTTCGCAGGATTATCAAAACATTACCATGCTGGTTTTCAATGAATTTGGTGGAGAGGTGGCGGTTGGCGTCCTCATATGGGCGCATAACATTTTGGGTTTTCTGCACATTATTCTTCATGCTGCTTATTTTAGACCTGCAGTCCTCATTGGTGGACCTGTTTCTGGCATCAGGTGGTAGTAGAGGCAAGACCTTCTACAGCCAATTCTGGGAGAAAAGTGTGCAAAATCAAAAACTCTTATCAAATTCAATGGTAGAAGCTTGATTTTTCACGCCCGGTTTCAAATAGGGTTTGAGGAGGGATGAAAATTGGATCAATTTTTGTTATATTAACAAGCCAATGTAAAGGACACTGGACCTTTAGAGTCACAGAACAAACAACGTTTTTAATCACGTTGCAATGTTTGCAGTTTTGTTTTTGCACCGCCATGTTCAGGCGTTAAAAAGAAAAGTACTGAATAGGCTTATCTTTTTCACTGTTTGCCGTTTTTTATTCAGGCAGCTGAAGTTAACCATGTATGAACTCTTAGATAAACATTAAAAGCCATAAAGAAAAGACTCAGAAGAAAGACAAAGAAGGAGGATCTGAGCTGAAATGACTTGTCTGGATGCAGCTGCAGACAGTGGCGGCACATCTTCATGTCTATGTATGACAACACACACACGCGCGCACACACCCACACACGCGCGCACACACACACGCACACACACGCACACACACATAAAGCCAGGCAGACACACAGCTGTATCTACTGTAAGCACGTAGATCTGAGAAACGCTCACTGTGCCTTGATCCTCTCTCTCTCTAGGAACTTGTCTGGCTTTAGCCTCAGCCTGCCTGAGCTTCTCATGGAAAATGACACACAAGGCTCAGAACTTGTTCTTGTTCTCCAGCGCGCACACACCCGTGCAGACGCTTAAGCACCTTTCTCCCCGTGTGTGCGGCTGCTCAGAGTCGTGGCGGGGCTGCCGTGTGACAGCTGAGACTCAGGAGAGGTTGTGCAGATCAGGGCTGAGCTGAGAACCAGGCCTGGCTGCATTAGAGGGGGAATTACACGACAGCAGCCCCACATGAGAGCCTTATCTCCTGGCTGCTGCCTCTCCCACAGCTCCTTACCCCAGAAGCTCTCGGGGAGGATACGTGTCTAGCTTGTACCTCTGACTGACTGTCTAACTTACCCACTCCCTGATTATCTGTCTGACAGGTAATCAGCCACTTTAATCATCCCACCACCATCTTTAAGTGCAGTTTGCAATACCGCCTGTCTTCTCCATCACCTTCTTTTTCTCAGATTCACCTCTTGTCCAATCACCTATGTCCCCATATACTCCCAACCCAAAGCTCAGCTTAGTCTGTCTGCATTTTTTACATTTTCTTCTGTGTCCCACTGAAGAAACTTTATCCATCCACCTTCAAGCGACTGGCTGCGTTCGCTATAGCTAAATCACTCAGGTGAATCATAATGGATGATCATTGTCTGCAGTGCGACCGCACAGGACATATTTGTCAAACACTGTCTGGGGATGAATGACGCCCGAGGTGTCCAGAGATAAAAAATTAAGTAGAGATCAGCTGTCTGAAGGAAGTGAGTGATTTTTTGGTGCGATATTTGTCATGCAAAGTTGAGTCAATTTGAGCGGTCGGGGCTTCCACTAACATAAAAGAAATGAATGCCGCGCACAGCCGTTTTAGCCTCAGTTTGAATTATTAAAAACATGAAACAAACACACCCTCTCCTTCCCTCAATGGTATTTTCCCGAAAAAAAAACAGGTTTTACTGTGTATAGCGCTAACCCATAGCATCGATAATTCAACCCGGTCTCATTAATGTACATACACAACTTTACACTTTCAAATTTCATGCGGTGCTGACTTCACCACATATGCGAATAGTGTGTGCATGTGCAAAAAGCCTTGCCAGAGACCAGTAACGAGTCGAAATAATTTGCTCCTCCGTTGCTTGAATTTAAACAATTTTATTGTTCATTGCCACTGGTTTAGGAGATCATTTACCAAGATACCTGTACTTTATTCAAACACACTTTTTAAACTCGTGTCCACTTAATAGCGACACAAAAATAAATACACACATTACACACAACCAGACGTAAAACCTGACACCATCCGACACCAGGCTGAATGCAATTACAATACAAACGGCGTCACAAATACGCTCATTAGCCAGTGATGTCATCAAGTGACATTTAGCAACATGTTGAATAGGCTTTAGCTACTTGCCACACCACAAGACACAGTGTTCTGCTTGGCTGAGTAATTTAATGACTGAGAATTCACTGATCCACACTAACGGCGCGTTCAGATTGTGATTATTAACCACCAAAAAAAACCCCAAAAACCCTACAGTATATCTAGATCGCAGTTTAAGAGTAAATAGGTTTGAAATAATTGCTCATGTTCCCTCAGGATGGAGGAACTTGAGAGCTTAACCCTGGCACACTACAAGGCACGGTCATACGTGCTGGCTGTCCATGGACGCTGACCCTCATTTGCACAGATCAGCGCAGACTCCTCACAGTCCTGGAAAAAAAAACCCAGGCACCATAAACGGCGGTTGCAATCTGGTTTTGAAGCAATGCGGCCAGTTTCTGGCTTTCGCCACCGAATAACTTTCTTTCTGTCCCACAATCTACAGGGAGACTGCCATAGCGGGAGTGATAAGACTGAGCTGTTTACGCCAGGCGCAACAATGAGGATAGGTGTGTGTGTGTGTGTGTGTCTATGTGTGGATGAAGACACATTCACATACTCGAAACACTCATGCCCCGATCACTCATTCATCCCACAAGACTGCTTAGTGTTTCACCTTGTGCTAACTGGCAGATGGTGATGCTATGGGCAATCACACTGCTTTATGAGAGAAAGAGAGAGAGAGAGAGAGACACACATTGCCACGCGCAACCAATCACACACACTAAGCCGCTGAATCAGGATGCAGGGAAGTACGATAAAGACAGAAATCATAGAATTTGTCGATGCTTCAAATGCCCTAAATCATCTGGCATTCATCAAAGTTGCGGAGATGTGTTTATGCAATCATGTCTGTCCAAAGTGATGGAGGTGGTCACGCGGGGCCGATATCACGCAAAATCTCCCTTTGTGAAGGTCCACTGTGGATCAATGGCTCAACAAGCAGTGACATCCCATTTTCTACACTCAACAGGGAATTAATTTACACATGACTACTGCCTTTACCAGTCCGGCATGTGTAAATGAGACCTACTTTCTTGACCTTGGTCGACAAAATTCATTATCTGTCAACTTTCTATACGCCGCAGTGATCCGCGCCATATGCCTCTTTGGTCATTTCCAGTTTCTGTCAGATTTTTTTTTGGACCTGGAGGTGTTCTACCACAACATCGGTGTAGCGCCTGTAACTGTATAATCGTGCTGGAAACATTGCTGGGAAGTCTCTGCAATTGTGAGGCAAATGTGAAGCAGTATTAATTGCTTTTTTTTTTCTTTTCTTTTTTTTTTTTTGACAGCGAAGGGGAAGGTAGGAAGAAATAATAAAAAGGGTGACCCGCAAACTCAAAGCAATCTGAGATGGCTGAAAATGCCCCAAAGCTCTGGGTTGACCTCCAGTGTTGGGTTGATAAATCATCACATCTCCTGAGCAACACAAATGCCACTGTCATGTGACCAACTGAAACTCCCAAAATATTGATCCATGCAACTTAAGGTCTGTCCACGACCTTTTTCACAGGACTGGATCCCACAGTCTTCCAAGACAGCTTAATATGGAACCTATCCAATTCAAAACCCAAGGGCACGTTCATGCATTCATCTTGCCGTAAAGTTTTGGCAAATTTCTACTGCAATTAGCATCAAATGAATACTGAAGTACTCCATTGGGCTGGAAAGGAAAAACAAACAATAGATAAAGCACAAATGTGAGAAATCTCCTACAAGTAAAGTTAATGTACCTTCCTTCAGCAAAAACCTGAATCTGTGTGTTTTTCATGAATGGTCTATTTATATCAGTTAACAAAGAGATGCTTTAAAACACAATGTACTTCGATTTCATATTATTATATACTCCATATATCCTCAGTTTCTGAGATTCGTCCAGAAAACAGTATGAACAATATTTCCTGTTGAACTTCCCTTATACATTCAAAAAATAATCTCATGGTAAAAACGTACTATTAGGAAACAAATCAGAATAGTCTGAATGAATAAAAAATATGTTCCTGTGATATTTTGACAGTTTAAATTGTATCAAGTTTAAAGTCTCCCTCTTGTGATAAAAAAAACAAGTTTTGAACCTTGCTAACATCCACATGATGTATTTTATGTCTGACAAGACGCTTCATGCGTGAAATAAGCTATCAAAATCATCGCTGGAAATTTCTGTGTTTGATCTACAGTGTATCAATGACTGTTTCAGGAATTACAAACTTAAACGGCCCAGGACTAAACACAAGGAACAGGGGTGTAATTTCACATACAATCATGACAGTCGGGACATCACTGTTCAGCACACGCCGACATCTGACGAACACATCGGAATGGGAAGTCAGTCACTCGTGGCAGTACCCACACTTCATCCCAGGTGGCGGCAATGCGCGTAAAAAAGCCAGGAAGAGGAAGAGTAGAACGCAACAAAACACAAGCAGCAGAAAAGTAACTAAGGTGAGTTCGGATGACACCCAGGAGCTGGAAGACTCGCCTGCTTCTTTTAATTCAGCTTTGTGAGAAAAGTTTGGGTTCCCTCTGGAGGGCAACTAGTGACCGATGATGTCTGAGTGTCACTCAGCAGCAAAAAAGACATTGAACACACTAATGCACGTGGGAAAGCACCTCCCAGATGTGCGGGTCACCGGAGCTCAGCTAAAGAAGAGTGCAACAGCTTATCCCCGCTGTTTTGAAGAAGCCTCTACGTTTAAAAGCAGACAGGAACAAAGGGGGATACTGACATTTCCATTTACACGGCTATGCGCCCACATGCAGTGGTAGAGGACCCATATGCAGGATTACAGGACGGATATACAGTGGTAGAGGAACCATATGCGGTATTAGTGGACCCATATGCAGTGGTAGGGGATCCATATGCAGGTGTAGAAGACCGATATAAGTAGAGGATCCAGGCTGCAAGTGTACATGAGCAGTAAGTGAGTTGCATGAGAGTGTTCAGCTTTGAAAGTTTAAATATGTCCTCCTGCACAAGTCGTATTTTCTACCAATGTATTTTGTACTTTTATGGCTGATGCTTCTCAGTTTTGTAGTGTTGTTGTTTTTTTTCTCTGCTGTACCAAACAGTGACCCTGAAACA